>JAHRHZ010000082.1:6642141-6689446 GCA_024137785.1 Ginglymostoma cirratum
ATGGTCCCAACCTGAAACGTCAACTTTCCTGCTCCTCTGATGCTGCCTAGCCTGCTGTGTTCCACCAGCTCCACACTGTGTAATCTCCTTTTATTCAAATCTGTTTCTTGTTTCCTAGTCTTGATGAGATAGAAAGCTCTGACATCTTGTCTCCACTTAGCAATGTATATGTTTGATATTACTTACTAGCTTGCCCGGACAGTTCAAAGATCATTTAAGATGCATCTAGGTTGCTTTAGGACGAGAGTCACTTACAGGAAAAACCAGATATAGCTGGTCATTCCTTTTCTCTGAATGATGTTACTGATCCAGTTGGGTTTTTAATTAATCATGGAAAAGAAAATTAGGCATATTATAAAATGCATTCCTGATTTGCACTAAGTACTTTTCAATCTAATAGATATAAGAAATTTCACTCCCTGTATGCCTAAACAACTGCTAATTAGAGTGCAAATAAATAGCAAAAACATCCCATAGCATCTCGAACTGTAAGTTCACTCTTTAGGCCCATTTATTGCACTGCATACTAACTTATTTGTGAGGTGCAAAATGACAACAGGCAGCAAAAGGTTACCAACCCTCTTGCTCTTCCTCCTAATAAAGAGTGTATTTTTCTGGGATGCTTTATTAAATAAAGCCATTTTTGGGTGGAGCACTTGGTGCAAAAAAAGGCAGTTTCCTCATTTAAGATGACTTTGGAGTTCATTCTTACTAGAAATTATGCCCTGTCACAATAGTTGGGACAACAATTATCTTGATTTGAAGCAAAGAACTGCGGATGCTGGAAAACTGAAATAAAAACTGAAATTGCTGGGGAAATTCAGCAGGTCTGGCAGCATCTGTGGAGGGAAAACAGAATTAACATTTCAAGTCCAGTGATCGTTTTTCAGATTTTCATGATGCTTTAGATTGTCTGTCTGTGATGTATTTGAAATCAATCCAGCCAGCAGTATATTCTGAATATTACATTTCTTTGAACAGGAAATTGTAAAAGAACTTATATGGGGCTTTTATTCTGTGTACCATTCAGTCTCACCTTTTGTTTGGAAGACTGAATAGATTGTCTTCTTGTCAGATCTTCCCTTTAATGTTCTCACAGTCACTTTGAAACTAGTTAAAAGACACATCCAAACAACTGTCCCAAGTGTCTGATGACCAACAAAAGTGACACCTATCTGTTCAATGGAAGGTATGTTCTTCCTTTCTATCTCTGAACAATAGCAAAAGGAGTGGCGATTTCAGTAAAGTGTGCAAGCTGCGCAAAGCTGAAAACATACCTAAATCGGTAATTTGCATTCATGTTTCTCCTTTAAGTGATTGAATTTTCTGGAAAATGTGGCTGCTGAAAAAAATTACAAGTACAAACATTCATTTGCTAGACATTTTAGTGACACATCAATGAGGCCATACTGAAAGGAAACCAAGCATTGAAGTTTATTTCTTCAGAGATAGAGTTGCTACATAAAAATGTTAGCTATTGAATCTTGGTTCAGTCGCATTTGGATGACAGTGTACAATTCTGGTCTGTGGATTGTAGTAAGGAAATAGAAGGATTAGAGAGGGTGCAAGGAACATTAACAAGGATGATACTGGAACTGTGAGGCTATAACTAACAGGAAAGGACAAAGAGACTTGAAAAGAGAAAGCTGAGGGTTAAATAGAGGTGGTAGGAACTGCCGATGCTGGAGAATCTGAGATAACAAGGTGTAGAGCTGGATGAACACAGCAGGCCAAGCAGCATCAGAGGATCAGGAAAGCTGATGTTTCGGGTCGAGACCCTTCTGCTCCTCTAATGCTGCTTGGCCTGCTGTGACCATCCAGCTCTACACCTTGTTATCTTAGGCTAAATAGAAGTGTTTAAATTCTGAAAGATTTTGATACAGTCAATGCTGAGATTGTATTTTCCTACCCATTGTAGACAGGATGACAGGTGAGAGGACTGGCTATGTTTCAGGAGATAGGCAATGGGAGGGGAACTCAATGTCTTTCCATAACCATGTAATTTTTCCAGTGATGGAAACAAGGCAGTTTAGCCATCCAATAGGCATCCAGTTGAATCCCTTAAGTAGTCTTCAAATTAAGTGTCATCATTGCCTCCTGACATTTTTGATGTCTGCGTTGACGTATTACCCACATCAGGAAGGCCCGCTACAATATGGGCAGGATGCCATGTAAACCCTGGTGGCCTCTGGTGGGTTCCAACTATGGGGGAAGGGGGAACCTTTGATAGGTGCTTGGTAGTGCAAAGAGTATCACCCTGGCAACAATGGTTACCATTGATGTAATAATAACCCCAGACCCCTCCTCAAAGGCAGGCACCAGGTTCCCCCAACCACATGAGTGGCCACTGCTGGGGGCATCCTGCTAAGCTGCCAATCCTCAGATCAGCAGCCCTTATGGTGGTCTTATAGTTAATCGCAACTGGAAAAATGGTGCCTGTAGGTCCTAGTATATTCTGAATATTACATTTCTTTGAACAAGAAATTGTAAAAGAACATATATGGGGCCAGGGCAGTGCCAGATTTTGGTCCTGGTGCCAGGACATTAGCAATATTAATAGAGGGTTTTGCTGCTGGATTTAGATGAAGAAGGATGGGAGAACATTGAAATGAAGGCCAAAGCTGCAATGGACTCTGTTGCATAATCTAATTCTGAAAGAAGTAATGATGGAGGCTGCATTAAGCTCCACCCAATTTGTTGAATCCACCTTGATATTTCGATGGAGGCAGATGTGTCATCATTGCCTCCCTAGTTATTATTCCTCGCTAATTAATTTAATTTGTCCCTATTGCAATTATGCAATAAACTGCATCTTATTATGACAACTAACTCTTCTCATTATAACTCACTAGTTGTTAATCCCCTATCATTGCTAAGCAAATAGACCCTTATATCCAATATAGAAAGGGGTTTGGGCTGTTGTGGTACGGGGTAATGCCCCTATCTCAGGGCCCGATGGACTGATTTGAAGTCCCACCTGCCACATGGGTGTGCCATAGCACATTCACTTAGGTGATTAAAAATAATGAGAAAGAAAATTGCTGGTAATATTCTAAACCAACCACAAGTTGGTGGTTCGTTCCCCAACAGATACAACAGACTCGTTGGACCAGTTAGCCTGTTTCTCTCCTTGTAATGTAGACAGGAAAACTTTCATCTTGTTCCAAACTATATTTTTTTTAAAAAGTGAAAATCTGTAATATTGTCCATAGGGAAATCTACCTGTTTAAAGTTGGTTTTGATAATTTGACACTAACATGTCAAAGGTTTAAGTCTGTGTAATTATACTTGTGGTACCATGGCGAATTTGCACCAGTGTCATATCAACCCAAAGGGTGGAAGTTTACCACAAAGGACTTCTTCAGTGGCAAGAACGTTGGCACAATTTCTCAGTTCTGTTTAATGTTCTTGTCTTCAGCCAACAGTGGGACACTGTTGATGTAGCTCAGGAAGAGAAGCCAGGCAGGCGCCCAGTCCTATCCAGGTCATTATACCTTCTCCAATCAGAGGAAGATGATTCGTGGTCAGTTGACTGTGAGGGAAGCCAGCTCAGAGCCTATTTTGTTGTTTGGTGTCCATTGGCGTCACAATGCTGGATCATTGCTATGAAGAGAATCATCCTTTGAAATTCTTAGAAAGGAGCAGTGAGATTTAGCAAGAACTGGTAAGAAGCTGAATTTCTGTATCCGCTGATAGATAGAAATAATGGCACCATATTTTCTTTCATGGGTAGAATGTCATCTGAAATCAGGCTTAGTCTCATTTAACTCATGTTCTACACCTGAGGTGTTGATGTCAGAATTTGATTCAGTGAAGGTAACACCTTCATTTTCACTGAATTTTTACATTGAATACACGTGACTCAATTCAATTCAATTCAATGCTTGCAAAAATCATGCTTTCAATACTTCAAAGAATATATACACTCATTTGCAAACCAGATTTAGCAGGGAATGTGAAACTTTTTCTGTGGGTCACAGCAAATTTCTGCATGTCATGAGGTTGTTTGCTTTCCAATATATCCATCACAATTCACAAACACTTTATCGCCTAGCTTTAACAGTGCAGCTCTAAACGGCATGTTTTTCTGTGCATTTATGTTCATTTATTCCTTATGCTCTGAACTGAATTTGTGAGCATGTTAATCATTAGCTCCCAGGGTATCTCTGGAAGACATATGCACATAGATCTGAGAGGGGGAGTGTATCTGGAGACTTTCAGTTAACCAAGAGAGGAATTGCTCCACAGTTGTGAAGAAAGTGATACACTGTTGATTCCATGGCTTGTTAACTCTAACTTTATGTTTCATCAATGTACAATATGTGCAAATCTCTCAACTTTTCATTAGCTCTTGACCAAAGAGGCGTAATGTTTTGATGAGTGAAGGCCAGGTAGTTCACAAATTTACTGAATTAATGATGGGAGGCAATGGCCTAGTGATATTATTGCTTGACTATTGATTTAGATAACAATCTGAGGACCTGGGTTCAAATCCCACCATGGCAGATGGTAGAATTTGAATTCAATAAAATATCAGAAATTAAGAATCTAATGATGACTGTGAAGCCATTGTCAACTGTCAGAAAACCTACCTTGTTCACTAATGTTCTTTAAGGAAGGAAACTGCCATACCTGTCTTGGCCTACATTTAATTTGAAGACCCACAGTAATGTGGTTGACTCTGAAACCCTCTGGGCAATAAGGGATAGGCAATAAATGCTGCCTGGTCAGTGATGCCCTCATCCTGTGAATGAATAAAAAAAAAATTGCAGGTAAATGGGGTCAATTGTCACTGCTCAGCAGTTGAAGGACATCAAAGCACAAATCTGGGCAAGCTTTGGGATGAAAGTTTTAATTAAAGCAATGACTTCTCTAACTGAGAATCTGCTGTAGTCATCAGTCAACGAACTGGCATTCACCAATGTTTATATCTGCAAAATCAATGCCAACTTCATTCTATTGTCCTGGAGGTAATTTAGAAATCTAGTGCCAACTATGATGATTAGACAATGTGATTGCTGTCATAAGAGTGCAGCTAAACTGATTCTACAGACAATCAACACTGGCACCAAGTCACATGAGCATGCAATGCTGACCATTCCCATGTAGGATTGGGTAAATTGCTGCCCCCATCCAATTTTCTGACTGAATCTATAAAGCCTATTTGGTCAAATATCAGAAGGGAGAACCACTGGGTATTTAATGAGAAAAGGCTCTTAACTTCAACCAGATGGTTTACTGCATTATCGCAATTCAGTACAAGTTACTTTAGTAAAATAGACATTTTGCAAAGACTGTGAGGAGACTGAGGGTGATGGGTCCATTTGCTTTGAAGTCCTATGATGTTGTGAATTTTGCCCATCTGTCTTTATGACAACATCAGATTCAGTGGAGCTTAATCAATTCTCAATTCTCATGCTTGACATGGAATATATGGCTAAATTTGTGTCTACTATGCAGTCAGTTCCTGGGACTGTCCCTTTTTCTGAAGTAGTTATTTGGTTTTCATAACTGCACAGTAATCTTGGTGTGTTACATGCCCTCAATGGGTGCAGAATGAAAATATAGTTGCTGCAATACATGAAATCATATGGAATACTTTCATTTAAAACACTGTGAGGATCTTCCAGGCTTGAACACCAGCATCCACGCCATTTGTTTTGATACTTTCACTGGTATATGTGTATGGTAGCCTTAAGTAGACAAAGTGCACAATGCAATTCTTAGTAAACTAAATGTTTCCCAACTACATCATCAGGTTGTCTTTTGAATGTTGCACACAGAACATATCTCATCTAATCAGCACATTTCTTTCTTTTGTTTCTTCTTCCAGCACTTGGCAAAATACAAAAAGCATCCATACAATATTAGTTCCCATGCTGGCAGTTATATAAAGGTAGGATGAATCTGTATGAAGGAAGGACAGAAATAAATGGGAAAAATATTCATGCTTCAACAACATGATCTTGAACAACAAATATTTTCTCATAGATTTTATAATTGTCATAAAGAACTACAAAAATATCTTAAATATTAATACCATGACATTTTTGATAGTTTATATTTCTGCCTACAAATGTATGGTAATACGAGAGGGTCTCATGGTGCGGTGCATGTGTCCCTACCTCTGGGCCAGAAGGTCTGGGTTTAAACCCAAAGGTGTGTCAAAAACAGATTGATCAATAAAAAACTAAGAACATAGGAGAAGAGTGGTCATTTGGACTAGGCCCATTTTCTTTCACACTAGTGATTAATAGAGATCTACATATTGCAGTTTTAAAATGCACTATTGATTAGACTTTAATATATCCAATATGTGGTTTTCTAATGCTATTGACTTGCAAACTATCTCAAGAATCCATTTTGAAATTAACCTTAATAATTCACTACATTCTCCAACGCTGAAGAAGAAAAGGATCGAGGATTACGGTGTTTGCTGAAGAAGGGTAGGTGGTGCTCCAAGCCAGCCTGAACTAGTTGAGCTGGATGGTCAGTTCCAAACTGTAAATTTTAAATGATTCTCTGCTCCTCTAAAGAATGAAAACAAAGCAAACATGTGACTGGGGAATTTAAATCCAACACTAATCTTCTTTCAGCATGGTAATCACCAGTGTTGTTACCTTGGTGAAATCTGATTGAAACCACAGTTCTTGATAAGTGGAATTACTTCAAAATGATGGGTTGTGTAAATCAAATTCAGTTGATTAATAAACTCTGCCATTGATTAAACCAGTTAATGTTTTGGCAATGTTGTACGGCTGTACCCATACGCTTCGATATTGAATGCATATCAAAATAAAATTGCTTTAAGGCAGAATAATTATTTTCTCCAAAATATTTTGCCATTTTCTTAAAGGCTGAAGCATTTGCAACTGACTCCAGCCAGAGGTGCCAAGTGGCTGATCAACATTATCTTTCTCCAGAAGTTCCCAGCCTCACAGATGCTAGACTGCCACCAATTCAATTCACTCCATGTGATATCAAGAAACAGCCAAAGGCATTGGATACTGCAAAGCCTCCAGCTCTGACAAAATCCTGGCAATGATACTGAAGACTTGTGCTCCAGAATTAGCTGTGTCTCCAACTAAACTATTCCAGTACAGCTATAACACTGGCATCCACCCAACAATGTGGAAAATTGGCCAGCTATGGTATGCCTGCAAAAACAGGGCAAATCTAAGCCTACAAATTACTGCTCCATCAGCCCACTCTTGATTATCAGTAAAATGATAGAAAATATCACCAACAGCGCTATCAAGTGGCACTTACTCAATGATATGTTGTTCACTGCCATTTGTTTTAAGTTCTGCATTGGGCTCCTCACCTCAAAAGTTGTCACATTTCTTGGAGTGTGGCATCAAGGAGCCTTAGCAAAAGTAGAATCAAGGGAAATCAGAAGAAACCTCTCCACTGGTTGGGGTGATACAAAGCTCAAAGGAAAATTCTTGTGGTTGTTGGAGATCAGTTATCTCAGTCCAAGGATGTTAATGTTGTATTTCTTCAGGGTAGTGTCTTCAGCCCAACCCTCATCAACTGCTTGATTAATGAACATATTTCCAGCATTATATCAAAAGTGGGAATGAACGCTGATGATTGCGAAAGGTTCAGAACCATTCATGGTTCCTCAGCTACTGAGATAATCCATGTCCAAATACAGCAAGACTTGAAAAATATCCAGGTTTGGGTTGAAAAGTGGCAAGTAAAATTCATGCCACACAAATGCCAGGCAATGATCCTGTCCAGAAAGAGAGAATCTTCTCTTAACATTTCTTACCATCACTGAATTCTCTGCCATCAAAAACCTGGGGTTACCATTCATCTACATAATTTCTAAAGGTACAACAGGAGGACAGTGACTAGGAATCCTGCAGCTAGTAACTGACTTCCTGTCTTCCTTAAGTCCATCCAACATCTACTCCGCACATTTCAGGAGTGTGAGGGAATATTCTCCACCTTCCAGGATAAGTGCAACAATACTCGAGGAGATCAATACCACTCAGGACGAATGTTATGGACTAGACCAAACCCCCTCAAAACATTCAGAAGATTGAATTATCTGATCAGTGACATCGCTGCACATTTTAAAGGCAATCTCTCACAAAAGTACACGGCTGACTACTGCCACTGGAATAACTAAAGCAAGTAAACAACTACAACTTATATTTACATAGTATTTTTCATGTTGTGACCCAAAATGTTTCACAGTCATTGTTATGTAACAAAATTTGACGTTGAGCTAAATAAGGAAAAAATAAGGCATTACCTTTGTGAGGCATTAATTCTGAATCCTGTATTTACACTAAAATCTACTCCTATATATGCCAGGAAATGTGAAGATATGGGAAAAAAACTGTAAGTGAAATGCGGGAAGCAGTAGTAATTGATAGTAAAATAGAAGGGACTGTTTCTCTGAATGTGAAGTGTAAAATCACCTCTGCAGGAAATGGAGAATGCTTCTGAAAAATAAATCAGTTAATTACAAGTGATGAATGTGAATAATCAACAAAATTAGCCTTGAGGTCCACAACAGCCTTTAGCCTGGTGCAGCAGTGGACCCAATGATGATTATTTTAGATGTATAACATGTATTTCTTTGATTATTTAGGGCACTCTTTACAATCACATTGACATATAGTTTATGGTTATGTTTGTTCATCATCTGATTATTCTCTAACCTCTCATTGATGCGAGTTTAATCGAAGAAGGTTTAAGCTAGTTTGGCATAGTAACTATAGCCAATTCAAAAGGGAGTAAAACTATACCTGAAATGTGGAACAGGAGATCAGTGAGTTGGTACAGAAGACAGAGAAAACAATGCGTACAAAATAGGTAACTAAGGTGTTATTCAGGGATTGGTAGCATATAATTTAATAAAGTCACCATAATACCACTTTGTCATTAGAGAAAGACAACTAGTAACGCTTTAACCCGAGGGTCATCCACAGCTCAGGTGAGGGGTGAGATTGAGAAGGCAAGAGTTTTGTGATAACCTCAGCTGGTGTGGGAATTCAACCCACACTGTTAGCACCACTCTGAATCAGAAAGCCAACTGAGGTAAAAGTCTTGCGAATGATGTCAATGAGCTGACGGCACAGGCAGTTGTGTGAAAATGTGACAATAAAGCTGAAACAAGGTTTAAAGACATATGAATGGGAGCTTTACACTCGTGGTTACAAAGTTTTCAGACAGTTTTCATATCCCAAAAGCCCCCAACAAACCCAGCCAGGTTTACCTTTGGACTTGTTCAGAGATGGAATCCCTCATTGACAAACACTCTCTGTATCTGGTCAAAGGTCTTGCTGTCAGGGAGGATTGTGGTTGCTGAAAGCCAGCCCTGTGCCCTTGGCTCTGAGCCCCTACTGTCTTTTACAACTCCATGGTTCTCCTCTACAAGGCCCCCCTGCCACCCTCACTCACCTATGTCCTGGCATCCAGTGCTGAGCTTGGGACTGAGTCTCCATTCTCCAGGAACCCTGCTGGCAATCAGGAGAGGGATTGCCACTGTCCAGGGCCCACAATCAAATGGGAGGCCAGGTCTCGGACAACTCCGTGTCTGATGGGCAGTTACTTGTGTTGGGAGGAAAGGGTGGACTCCCTGCCAGTTCTCCAACTGGTGCCAGGGAAAGGGGGTGTGCAGAGCAGGGGAATGATGTCCAGCCTGCCCTACATGATGGATGTTATTAAAGCAGAGAGGTCACTGAGAGGATATGCAAAGGTTTCAGGGATTAAAAAGGGCAATACTGGATGAAAAACAATCACATCTATGAAGACAGTAATGTGGGGTGGCATGGTGGCTTAGTGGTTCACATTGCTGCCTCACAGCACCAGGGACCTGGGTTTGATCCCAGCCTTGGGTGACTGTGTGGAGTTTGCACATTCTCTGCATGGGTTTCTGCTGGGTGCTGTGGTTTCTTCCTATGGTCCAAAGATGTGCAGGCTAGGTGAATGAGCCATGGGAAATGCAGGGCTATAGGGATAGGGATAGGGTAAGGGGTTGGGTCTGTTTGGGATGCCCTTTGGACAGTCATTATGGTCTGTCCTTACACAGTAGGGATTCTATGCTACCAAATGAAACCTTGTAGGCAGAACTGAGGACACAAATAATCATATTCCTGGGAGCATACTACAGACTACCAAACTGTCAGAACACAATGGAAGAGAAACATAGGGAAAACCCAGTTAAAAAGAATAAACAGTAATACATGGGAATTAGCATATATATCCTCCATTCTGAAATACAGAAGGCAGGTTAGATCAGTGGGTGTCATTCCCCAGGTTTACTGGTTTTTCCTTCTCTGTGTAAATCATTGCTATGCATAAAGGTAAAGTTGCCACAGTCTTACCAGACTATTGGGCTACTCTTTTATTAGAGAGAGCTGACTAATGGTGGTTTAATCTGAGGGTCTTCATGCCTTAGGTAAGGGGAAGAGGTTGTGAAGGAGAATCCTTCATGGTAACCTCAGCTGGTGCAGCAATTGAACCCATGCTCTGGGCTCACTCTGCATCATAAACAAGCTGTCCAGCCAACTGAGCTAATCAGTTTCCAGTGGAAACTCACAGGCGTCTGTATTAGGACATTACAGTGAATGCACATATCCCTAAAGGCAGCACAACAGTTAGATAAGATCACTAAGAAGGCATATGGGATTCTTTCCTTTATTTTCTGAATGATCAATTTTAAGAACAGGGTGAGTATGCTAGAACTGCATAAAATATGAGATAGGCCACAATACGGTGTAGTCAGCTGTGCCAGAGCTGCTTGGCTTTGGTGGGGCAAGAGATACAGGCGAAAGTACCCGCAATGGATTCCCAACATCCTGAAAACTGCAAAATAAAACAAAGAATTGCGGATGCTGGAAATCTGAAACAAGTACAGAAATTGCTGGAGAAACTCAGCCAGTCTGACAGCATCTGTGGAGAGAAAGCGGAGTTAATGTTCATGCCCAGTGACCTTTCATCAGAATTTGTTCAGTTTTGAAGAAGGGTCACTGCACTCGAAACGTTCACAGTCACCTGATGAAGGAGCAGCATTCCGAAAGCTCGTGATTTCAAATAAACCTGTTGGAATATAACCTGGTGTCGTGTGACTTCTGACTTTGTGCAGCAGGTTTTGCCTTTGATTCTGAAAATTGTCCTCAGTTACAATGGGAAAGTGCCATTTCACCTGCAGGCAGCAGAAAGGCAACTAATCAAGCAGTTATTGTCAATTATCCCTGAGTTCACCACAACTTATTGATGGCTCATGGATTCTTCTAAAGTACAATTAGCTTTCCCCCATATCCCAAAAGCCCCCAACAAACCCAGCCAGGTTTACCTTTGGACTTGTTCAGAGATGGAATCCCTCATTGACAAACACTCTCTGTATCTGGTCAAAGGTCTTGCTGTCAGGGAGGATTGTGGTTGCTGAAAGCCAGCCCTGTGCCCTTGGCTCTGAGCCCCTACTGTCTTTTACAACTCCATGGTTCTCCTCTACAAGGCCCCCCTGCCACCCTCACTCACCTATGTCCTGGCATCCAGTGCTGAGCTTGGGACTGAGTCTCCATTCTCCAGGAACCCTGCTGGCAATCAGGAGAGGGATTGCCACTGTCCAGGGCCCACAGTCAAATGGGAGGCCAGGTCTCGGACAACTCCGTGTCTGATGGGCAGTTACTTGTGTTGGGAGGAAAGGGTGGACTCCCTGCCAGTTCTCCAACTGGTGCCAGGGAAAGGGGGTGTGCAGAGCAGGGGAATGATGTCCAGCCTGCCCTACATGATGGATGTTATTAAAGCAGAGAGGTCACTGAGAGGATATGCAAAGGTTTCAGCAGCAGTAAAGAATTTCCAGAGAAGATTTGATAGACTGGGTTTGTTTTACTATTGGAAGAGGTTGAGGGAACATTTATTCAGAGTTAAAATTATGAGTGACCCAAATAGCAATGGTCGGAAGGACCTATTTCCTGTTGCAGGAAGGTCAATAATCAGGGAACATATTGCACTAAGCCATGACTTAGATAAGGTAATTAAACAGTGAAGGGGGAAGAAAACAGTTGTACATGAGGTAACTAGCCCTTTGATGAAATAGAAAATTATAAACAGTTGTCATGACTGTGATAAACAAAATAACTTGTATAAAATATTTGGCAGAGAGGTTTGGAAGGGACTTGAGAAAACCCTTTACACTCAGAGGGTTTTGGAGGTTTAGGACTCATTGTCTGAAAAGGTGGTGCATGCAGAACCCTTCGTCAAATTAAAAAAAAAACTTGCATGTGCACTTGAAGTGACATAAATACAGGCTTATGGTCAAAGAAGGAATTAGTTGCATGAGTTGTCATCCCCCTGCCCTGCAAATCCCTCTTACCCTGGCAGCTGCTGGTGATCTGCCTAGAAGTCCATTTTCAATTGTCATTGATATGTAGGGCTGAATGATCTCCTTCTGCATCATAACCATTCTCTTCCTTCCCTCTCAGGCATTTCCTCAGGCTGAGGATGATTTGCTTCCATTCCAAATTGGTCTGTCCAAGATCACTGACAATTCCCATGCATGATCTGTAGACTCTACAACATCAGGCAGGTGGTACTTGAAGGGCTCGGTGAATGGACTGTTTGGAAATGTATGTAGCTGTTCTTATGCCTTGACTTTGCTTCTGCACATTCCCGACAAAGTCTCTTGAAGTGTTTGGGGTGTCTTCCCTAATAAGCTTTTTCTACTTTGGTTGATCATAAGCCAATCATCAGACATGCTTGACCTCTTCAAGAATGCTTTAAGGACATCCTGTGATCTTGGGAGTTTTCTTAATTCCAAATTAAACAGTTGCTTTGCGTTTGGTGCCGGACATATGAAATATAAATATTCTATCTTGGTCTGAGAGATAAGGGAGTTTAGTGCAGGAAACATGATGATCCTCAGCTATTTCTGAAAAGAACAATACACCACCAAGATTTCAGACAAACTCTTCAGCTGATCTTGAAGAACAGTGATTCTGAAAGCCCGCTGGTGATTATGATGCTTCCGCTGGACTGTATCACAATTGATGGGGTCAATGGTGGATGTTTGCACGTGCCACTTAGACTGTTTCTTTCTGCCTGTCAAACTGATGCATCTTGAAACTGGAATCCACTAACTGTGCCGTGACTCCTAGTCAACACAGTGCGGAGCTTGAAGAATACTGCAGGTCAGGCAGCATGAGGGGGGTAGGAAGGTCAACGTTTTGGGTCGGGATCCTTCTTCTGAACCAAAACGTTGACTTTCCAGTTTTTCTGATGCTGCCTGACCGGCTGTGCTCCTCCAGCTCCACACTGTGTTGATTCTGTTTCCAGTATCTGCAGATCTTGCTATCTTCATGTGCCATCACTCATGTTAGACTGAACAAGAAGATGGTTATGTCCACACTCGGATCCCTGGAGCGGGGCCACACAGTGTTCACCGATACGGTCGTGGCCTTTTTTGACCGATGACGCTGCAGGGGCTGGAAGGCGTTATAAACCTGAACAATAACATTTTGATTTAGTAAATCTTTTTTGTTTCTGTAGTACAGGTTTCTGTTTTGCTATTTGAGTTGTGTTTGTTTTTGGGCTGGTGCCCCAGGAAGAAGACTGTCTTATTTTCTCTTTGTTTTGATTTTTGACCCCCTGGACGAGCTACGGGGGCTGTTATTTTATCAAGAAGTATTTATTCCATGTTTTGACCCATTGTTGTCCCCAACCTAAGAGTGGTTGGTGGGGATGAGAAAAGCCATTTTTTGTTTGTTGGTTGTTTTTCTTTTTCCAGAGTTATTGGAGTTTCATTTTGGTTCAAAAAGTCGGGGAAACTTTTACTTTTCTGTTTTAAAAGTGTAGAGTGAACTTTGCTCTGGACTTCACCCAGTGCTGTCCTCAACCCAGGAGTGTCTCATAGGTGCAGTGTTGTGGGAGTGGGGAGCTTGAACTTTGTCTTTAAAAGAATGGAATGTTGCTTTTCAGACTGGAGGGCTGTTACCAGCAGTGCCGTCCTCTGTTTGTCATTTATATAAATGATTTGAATGAGAATACAGAAGGCATGGTTATTAAGTTTACAAATGACACCAAAATTGGTGGCATAGTAGACAGTGAAGAAGGTTTTCTAAGATTACAAAGGGATCTTGATCAAATGGGTCAATGGGTTGAAAATGGCAGATGGAGTTCAATTTGGATAAATGTGAGGTATGGAATTTTGGCATATCAAACAGGGGGAGGTGATGGCCTAGCAGTAATATCGCTGGAGTGTTAATCCAGAGACCCGGATAATGTTCTGGGGATCTAGGTTCAAAGCTTGCCATGGCAGCTGGTGGAATTTGAATTCAATAAGTATCTGGAATTAAGAATCTAATGATGACCGTGAATCCATTGTCGATTGTCGGAAAAACGCATCTGGTTCACTAACATCATTTAGAGAAGGAAACTGCCGTCCTTACCTAGTCTGGCCTACGTGTGACTCCAGACGCACATGAAATGTGGCTGACTCTTAACTGCCCTCTAGGAAATTAGAGATGGGCAATAAATGCCAGTGATGCCCTCATCCCGTGAATGAATAAAGGAAAAAAAGCCTTATACAATTAATGGTAGGCCTTGGGTCGTTCTGTAGAACAGAGGGACCTAAGGGTTCAGGCATAAAGTTCTTTGAGGTTTGCATCACATATAGACAGGATAGCTAAAAAGGCATTTAGCACTCTTGCCTCCATTGTTCAGACCTTTGAGCGCATGATTTAGGAAGTCATGTTGCGGTTGTACAGGAATCGGTGAGGCCTTTTCTGGAGTACCACATCCAGTTCTGGTCTCCCAATTATAAGAAGGATATTATTAAGCTGGAGAAGGCTTAGAAGAGATTTACCAGGATGTTGCCAAGTATGGAAGGTTTGAGTTATAAAGAAAGTCTGGATAAACTGGGAGTTTTTCACTGGAGTATAGGAGGTTAAGAGGTGACCTTATAGAGCTTTATAAAAACGTGAGGGATACAGATAGGGTTATTGGTAGGTGCCTTTCCCTAGGATGGGGGATTTCAAGACTATGGGGCATACTTTTAAGGTGAGAGGAAAGACCCTTAAAAAAGGCATGAAATGCAAATTTTTTATGTAGAGGGTCATTCGCATGTGGAATGATCTTCCTGAGAAAGTGGTGTATGTGGGTACAGTTGCAGCATTTAACAGATGCTTAGATGAGTACATGAATAGGAAAGGTTCGGAGGGATATGCACCATAGCAGGCAGGTAGGAGTAGTTTAGTTTCGAATTATGTCTGACATGGACTGGTTGGACTGAAGGTTCTGTTTCTGTGCTGTATGACGCTATGACTCTATAAGACCAAGTGAGGCTTTTTAAAATTTGCCATTTTTAGTGTCCATAAAGTAGCCGATATGAGTTCATGCAAGGCAGTTAACATCATCGTTCTTTTGGCAGATCAGCTACCACTGAATTGCTATGTTTCCATGCTGGGTCAGTACCACAAAGCCCCAAAGCAGGAAATCTCCAGCTCTAGTCTCATCACAACTCCTCAATTCTACTATTTGTTAATCCGTACTGGCAGAAATGACAGAAACCCAGTGTTATTAATTTCCTTCAAGGTTGATCGATAAATTCCTACAGAATTTCATGGTTACAGTAATAGAATAGGGCATTAACTCCAACTGTGTAGGAGTTAATCTGATTATTTTAACTCCTTAAGGCAGGGAATAATCTTTCTCTTTAATTCACCCAATTTTAAGATGAACGCTTTTGCTAACTAGTCCTAGTCTTAGATTTGATAGAAAATGAAGATGATGCAACAAACACGTTGTGTGAATGAGCACTTTCAGTGCAAATAAATTGGCCAGTTCCCAACCTTCCTGATCCGATCAAGATGTATCAAGCAGTTCTACATTTTCATGTGTCAAGATCCAATTAAATGGTTCATGCACAATAAAGGTCAGATCATCAACAGTCTTACTCGTCTCTATTACGCCAGAAGGTGCTTAATGCTGCTTTAATCTGCTCTTGTTAACGTAATATATAGTCCTGCAACTTTGTTAAACGCAGATGGGATTACAATTTCAGTGTGGAGGACAAAGTACTGACAGAGATGGGAAAAAAAATTACAGTAGTTAGTTGCTGCATGAATCAGTTTTGGTCTGTGAATTATTGATAGAGAATAAAACGTTATCTGACAACTAACTCCCTGGTTGAGCAAAAGTATTTGAATTCTTTTTTCACCAATGATGGCTTAGTGCATAGGTCACCAGTTGATAAGGTACTGAGAGAAAAATATGGGAAAACAGCAGTTCGGTGTTCTGAAATGCCTTTTTGTTTGCTGAAATCTTGTTCAAGGGAAGAAATTTTGCTCCTTGCTCTAATCTCGAATAGACCTCTTTTGCCCTTGGAAAAATATGCATGCTAGCAAAGTGTACAGATAACACTGAAGGGCTGAGGACCTCACCACTAGCCATGAGGGAGAATTGGTGCAATTGGTCTGTTACTTGAACCCAGACCTCAGAGGAAGTTTGCTGATTCAATGCATCTGCCACATGCTGAGGAGGATATAAAGCAGGAAACAAGGAACTGATTTTAACTGCATGGAAAATCATGGATTTGATGATATACATATTCCCAAAATGTTGTTTTTCTATGGTGAACTATAGGAAGCTAAAGCAAAATTTGACCTCCAGTACCTTAACACTTATTCCTTCCCAAGTTTTTTCATTGAAACTTAATTTTGTTTCCATGTAATGTTACTGTTGTCAGATTTTCTTTTTGCTGAAGTCACTATGTGACCGTGCTTTCCCCGTCTAAATCACTTCCATTTCACCTAGTTCAAAATCCTTAAAATCTACCACTTTCACTTGTGCTTTAGTTTCTTGATCTCCCAGTTTTTGGCTTATTTTCTTGCCTTCCTCACATCTTTTGGCTTAATTTCCTGCTTTCTGTGTAAGGGCATTATATAAATTTGTGTTAATTTTATTGTTGTTAACTTGTCAGAACAGTCTTCTGTTTCTGAATTCTGCTTTCATTAGTGGTCAGAAATCTGGAGGTGAGCATGGTCGCAAGCTCCTGATGTGTGCTGCTCATGAGCCTGGGCTGTGAAATTATTTATTAACTTTCACAAGTTCAGGTCTTTCAGAAGTGTTTCCTGTTGTGTTTGGGCTTAAAAAGGTTAACACTGATGAGTGCTGTAAACCATGCCTACTATGAGGATGTTAGAGAAACTTCTGACCACAATCTTTTGGGAGTGAGGTAACATCTGACCTTCCCTAAGGTCTATCATAGCAAAGTAACCTGTAACTAGTTGCTAACATGCAATGAACTACATCTTGTTAACTAAAAGAAACTCTTCCAGTTAGACCAGAAATTGGTTTTCCCCATTAAAGGTAGGATGTCATTTTCCCACATTACCTTCGTATCTATTGATCTCTGTGTTGAACATGCTCAATAATTGAATTTTCACAGCCCTCTGCAGTAGACAATTCCAAAGATTCAACATTCTGAGTGAGGAAAATCTTTTCTATCTCCATCTCAAATGGCCTTCTCTTTAATATGTCCCCTGGTTCTCGAGTCACCAGTTTGGGGACTTCATCCACCCTGTCATGGTCCATAAAGGTTGTGTAAATTTAGGGGGCACGTGTTCAAGTTGAGAGGGCAAAAGTTCAAGGGAGATCTGCGAGGAAAGTTTTTTACGCAGGAAGTGATAGGAGCCTGGAATGCACTGCCAGAAGAGGTGGTGGAAGCAGGCACGTTGGCAACATTTAAGAGGTATCTGGATGGTTACACGAATAGGGAGGGAATAGAGGGATAGGGACTGAATAAGGGCAAAAGATTTATTTTTTAGTTCAGTCAGAGCATGATGATCGGCACAGGGTTGAAGGGCCGAAGGACCTGTTCTTATGCTGTACTTCTCTTTTGATCTTTGAGATTACCTCATATCCCTCAAAACTAACAAGAATACAGACCTAATTTCCTCAATCTCTTCTTATAAGACAATTTCACCATCCCAGGGATTAATCTGGTCACCCTCCATTGTAATCCTTCTATGGTAATTAGATTCCTTTCAATCATTTCTTAGATAAGGTGCCAAAGCTGGTCATAATACTCCAGGTACTTAGCTGCAGCGAGACCTCTTTACTTCTGTGCTGAAATCCCCTTGAAGTAAATGCCAAGATGCCATTTGCCTTTCTAATTGTTTGCTGCGTGTAGGCTAGCTTTTAGTGACTCATGGAAAAAAGCATCCAGATTCATTTGGACAGCTACACTTCCCAAACTCTCCCCTTTTAAGAATTTTCTTCCCTTTTGTTTGTCTCAACCAAAATTAATAACCTATACACATTATATTCCACCTCACATGTTCTAGCTCACTCATGGAGTTTGTCCAAGTCCTTGGGAAGCCTCCTTATATCTTCTTTACAATTTATAGTCTCACTCAGTTCATGCCATTAGCAAATCAGGAAATGTTACATTTGGTCCCTGCAGATCAATATCATTTATATAGAATGTGAACAGGTGTGGGCCTACCACCAACCCTTATGATACCTCAACTAGTTAACAGCCTGATAATAATCCATTTATTCCTACTCTCTGCTTTCCGTCTGTTAACATATTCCCAAACTTACTAGTACATTACTCCTAATCCATTACACTTTAATTTTATTTCTAAACCTCCTGTGTGGTATTTTATCAAAGGCCTTCTGAAAATCCAAATACACCATGCCCATAGGTTCTTCTTTGTTTATGCTACAAGTAACATTCTCAAAAAACTCTAAACTGTTTGTTTAAAGTGATTTCCCTTTCATAAATCAGTGTTGATTCTGACCAATTTACTTTTCTAAATTCTTTTCTAAATGTCTGGTTTTCACATCCTTTTTAATAGATTCTAACTATTTCCCTGTTACTGATGTCAAGTTTTCATGACTATGGGTCAGAACCTCAAAGTTCTATGGAGTTTTCTAACTTAAAAGAGAACAGATACAGCCAACAGTGGCTGCAGATGTGAATCAAGTCTGGAGAAAGACAGAGAGAGGGAGGGACCACAGAATGTCACATCCATGGGTGCTAAGGGAATTGCAAACACGACCCCTTCAAAGGTTGGGTGTGGGGAAGAACAAGTCAAAACAGAATGGATGGTGATATCTTGTGGCCACAAAGATCCCAAAGGGCTGACAACTGACCCTTTGCTCCCTTTGAAGAATACACAGGAGGATATTAGTGGTTTAAAAGCCAGTTTCAACTCCAACAGAGGATGTTGGTGGGACTAAATGTTCTCATGTGTATCAGCTAGATACATGTGTTAGTTTACTGTAAAAGTCAATGGAAGAACTATTCCCTAGTCACCCCTGAATTGCAGATAAAAAAAGACCGTCTCTCCCTCCAAGTGCTGCAAACCAGATAAAAGCCAACAGGACAACGAAATGACTCTGTCTCATCTTGAATGCTGGAATTCAATTGTGGTGAAAAGGAATCAGAACTACATAACCTCAAACAATCTACATAACTGATGATTGTGAAAACCACTGATAAACTGCTAACATCAACACTACCAGTTACCTCCACGGTCACAACATTCAACTATCCCCTTTACGTGAATAATTCAGAGACTGATCCACATGTCTTTTTTTTAAACATTTATCCGTTTGGACTCATTTCTTATTTCCAATCTTGGTGTGTGTATTGAATTATCATGTCTTTATGTGTTTAGCAATGAATAATCTCACTCATTTTGTTAATCCAATGAAGTCTATTTGAATTGGCTCCTTTTAAAATATAAATTTAGTTGGGTGTGGGAGAAAGATATCCACAAGGGAAGGATCCCTCTTTAAATCAACCTTGTTGCAACCAATTTGGAGAGGGAATGAGCAAAGAAGTGGAGTTAGCTCATCCCTCCTCATGAAGGAGCCTAACAATTCATTGTATTCCATCTGGAATTTGGAACCATAGTGAATTGGGGAACTTCCCTTGCAGCCTGGTAGATTTCCATTCTGCCACTCCGTCTCTTCTTAAATTGAGGTGTCTTATATAGTTCTCCATTTCAATCAGCAGGAAGCTTTCCAGAATTTAAAGGACTATGAAATGTAACCACCAATGTATCCATTATCTCAACAGCTATTTCCATCAATCAGGCTCTGTAGTTTCCCGTACTCTAAGTGGCTGGTAGCAGCATTCTTTATCTTAAGCAGAAACACATAGGGCATAGTGACCTGGCACACACGTACAACACTTGCCAGCCAAATGAAATCATAAAATTCAGTCACTGCTGCCAATACAGGGAACTGCAGCAACGTTCAGATAAACATCACTGAGATAGAACCTGATGATGGTTTGGGAATAAGTCTTGACCATGATAACGGGAACAACCCTGCTCTTCTTTGAACCTGATCAAGTCTGTCAAGGGAGTCTTCTTTATAATTGTGCTCAGTGTCAACACGGTTTACTAGAGAAAAGCTGGCTGTGCCTTTTTACAATATTTTCATATCCTCAATGAAGTTCGCACATACTAAAATCCTGAGCCTCGAGCACCTAGAAAGCCAATCAAAAATCAGTGCATTCATGCACAATCTTGCGGCACAATGTTTCTCTAAGTTACTTGTCTTTTCCATACTAAACTCATACATGCACCATAGGCACAGAGCAGTTGAAAATCTTTTTTCATCCATTGACCAAGATTTTACAAAGTCCAGTGGTTTTATTAACTGTAGCAGGACATCTAAGTAATATTTGTTCATCTGAATAATAGTTTCAACACTGGAACATCTGCTAAGGATATTAATTCCTTGAGTTTAAATCAATTGTTCTGTGGAAAATCAGGATTGGAATTTATTAATGTCTTGCAACACTATGCTTTATTGTCAAGATCTAATTGCATGCAATGAGGCTGAACAATTTTGGCAGATATGATGCAAGGATGTAATTACAATCTTCCATTCATACACTTTAACCCCTGAAAATGAATGAAGGGAATAAAAGAGCATTACAACAATACCATTTTTGTAACACTGTGGATAAAAAAAGCATTACAACAATACCATTTTTGTGTTTCAGTATGTTCAACATTATAACAAAGATACATATCAGAATGTGTTTTTACATAATCTGTGGGAAAAACTTACATTATCACAGCACTTTGCAACATAATGTATGGGTTGTAAGAATTATACAATCTTTTAATAAAAACATTATCCAAGAACTGGAAATTAATTTACAAAATAGAAAAAAACGAATGTTGCAGTCTAAATTAAAATTTGTATTTACATTTTTATTTAATATTGGAGAAATTGAATACAGCACATTTACAAACTTCACTTGTTGGCAATTTTACCCATTAAATTATAATTGTTCAGCAACCTAACCTGCTTGTCATCGCATGTCTGGATCCATGAAAGATTAAGTGAGCCAATAGATCATGTATGACAGGTAATATTTTAGAATAATTTGATATAAACTTTTAACTGATCTTGGATGGCCTTCACTCTAACGTGGAAAATGAAAAAAACTCACTGCTAGGGAGAACTCGAAAATAAGTTGTATTTGTAACGAGAACATGAGAAAGCTCTGATGAATGGCTGAGTACAGAGAAAGGAATGCTGAATTGAACATTGTCACATTTCCTCTGTGGCTTTTCTTAGTTCTTCATTTTGCCATCCTTTATTTTTGCTGCTTTGCTCTAAGTACATGCCACAGTGAAAGAAAGGTGCCCTAAATAACTGCATGTGTGTAGAATAGAGTCATTAACACTAACACTACTTCTGTGGTCAAAGTCTGGCCTTTATCATATGGGGCCACCTGTGTGCCTTTGCAGTTACAATCCAAGCAATCCAATCCCGCGTTATAAAAATATGGGGATGGACAGCAGAAAGTCTTTGAAGTGGTGCGTCGCTGCTGTCCTCTGCTGCCCATAAGTGCACACCACAGGAAGCACGGCAAATGAGAATTATTTTTAATCAATCTGTACAAACATATTATGACACATGGTCTGGGTAATTGGGAATTGAACCCATACCTTCTAGCAGAGGGAATACCTTCTAGCATTGAGAATAACACCTGAGTTATAGTAGATAGAAGAGTTGAAATTATTTTAAAAAAGCAACTAGATATAATTTGCCAATTTTAGAAACAAGTTTTCATCCAGTATGTAATTGAAAATAAATTGCATGTCACAGAAAGTTGAGGTACATTTTACAAAAAGAAAGGTCAGCTTAAAAGACATATACATTTAAGAAGTTGAAACCATATCTTATCAAAGAGATGTTTTATAAAATTTCTGTGTTACAAGTGTGAAATGTCTCCACGTAATTACCAATTGCTGACAAATGTAAAAAAAATTCACAAATACCAGGTATTTCAAAGA
The DNA here is from genome assembly GCA_024137785.1 of Ginglymostoma cirratum. Taxonomy (NCBI): domain Eukaryota; kingdom Metazoa; phylum Chordata; class Chondrichthyes; order Orectolobiformes; family Ginglymostomatidae; genus Ginglymostoma; species Ginglymostoma cirratum. Next base: position 6,664,434 of record JAHRHZ010000082.1, read on the forward strand.
TAATGACACAAAACATTTTGGTGTTATTTCAAGTGAATGATTGTCACTATAACAGCATCTTAGGCTAATCTTGAACTCTGTCTCTTATATTTTCTAATAATGGACACTGTGGCCTTTTTAATTATGGCCTCACATATACCGAGAGCAAATAAGCTGAAATTATTTCTGTAGAATCCAGTATCAAAATACATTTAGTCTAATAGCAACAAGATAATTCACAATCTTTCTAACACTGCTGAATTCTACCCTACTATGAAAGTGATGTAACATCACCATCGCAATGAATAGGTAGGAAACCTCCTTCAGTGATTGGAGACATAGCATCAAAGGCAAAGCCTTTTCCAATATAAAAACAGCTTTTGTAACAAAACATTTGATCGTAGCATGTTAAATGGTTTTAATGGCAGATAGCCGATCCTGAGCAATCTAATGTGGAATGAGACCATAAGACCTAGGAGCAGAAATTAGACCATTCGGCCATTGAATGGCAAAGCAGACCCACTCAGGGCTGATAAGTTCCTCAAGCCCATTCTCCCGCTTTCTCCCCATAACCTTTGATCCCCTTGACAATCAAGAACCTATCTATCTCAGTCTTAAGTGTATTCAATGACCTGGCCTCCGCAGCCTTCTGTGGCAGTGAATTCCATAGACTCACCCCTCTCTGGCTGAAGAGGTATCTCCTTATCTCCATTCTTACAGGTCTTCCCATAACTCTAAGGCTGTGCCCTCGGGTTCTAGTCTCTCCTACAAATGAAAACATCTTCCCAACAGCCACTCTGTCCAGGCCATTCAGTATTCTCTAAGTTTCTCGTTGTAATAGAGCTGCATTCTTACCATTTTTGGCATGGGCTGCTTAATGCAGATGAGCAACAAGTGAGTTCCCTGGGGATCATGCATCTACCTGTTTCTTAACTGTCTGCTATGAATAGGACAAAAAAAAAGTTGCCACAGCAGTGAATGTCTATCCAATTGCAACTACATTACTGATTCAACTTTGGCTAAATGAGATGAAAATCAACATGATAACAGTTCTAACCCAAAATAGGAAAAACCCTGCTAAAAAAAATTGGAACCAATTATTTTTTCTTGTTGATATAACTTAATGTATAACTCTAAAGGATAATCTAAAACTAAAGCTAAACATAAATCCAAAAACAGAATAAACCCCAAATGCATCCTTTAGGATTTACAAACTCTTTCTCCACATTACAAAGCTCAGAAGGCTCTTTGCTTTACTTTTTTTAAATCATAATTGAATAAAAATAGATGTTAATTTCTAAATTATAGAATCATAGAATATTATGGCACAGAAGATAGACATTTGACCCATATGCCTATGCCAGATATACTTTGCTCACAAAGTTTTAATATTAAACATGTAAAATTAAATGATTTACTGTACTGGTGTGTTTTCTAAGCATTTTCCTCATTATGTTCCTTCTTCATTCCTTATTTTGCCTTTGTGATCCTAACCTGTTTTCCCTGTAGCTGAGTTTGTGTTTTATTCAAAAGCTTAATAGTTACTCCAAACATACACAGTTTGAAAATAAAATTGGTGCGTTGGGGGAATAACTTGACTAATTTCTTTTCAAATTTCTTTAAGTAATCTTAATTAGTTGAATGCTAATATTGGAAAGCAGACTCACGATAAGACTTTGTGCTCCTTTGGATATATAACATTATGGAGGAACACCAGGAAATGAATGCTGGCGAATTCTAAAGCATTATCTTACAGCTGACTGTTGGCAATGTTTAGTATCTGAAAGCCTAAAGTACAACCTTACACCTCTGCAAAATGAATACAACTTCTTTAAATAATTTAGCATTGTGGTGCAGGATTAGGATTCAAGACCATTATTTTTTGAGTTCACATTCCAGTCTTGATTGTCACCTGAGAAGGTATTCAGTGGAACTTCACCAAGGCTTCTTGATAGACCTTAAGGAGCTGATTGATCAGCGTCCGAGGAAGAAGAGAGTTATCAAGAAGCAGAGTCTGTTTCATCAGGACCCACACTGTCTGGCAGTATCAATGAGGTATTGACCATGATGGTGATATTGTTTCTGAGATCAGATTGCCTTCCAAATGAAGAGAATGTTATCAGAAATTTATGGCAGAACCATGCCCTCATGATTTAGTTGATGCTGCGTCTGTGGACTAAAAGAAAAGATTTTTGAAGAAACACAGTCAACAGAGCATCCATAACTAACAATTTCAGATTTACTACACAGTGAGAATCCCTTAAAGAAAATTAATCCTTTCAAGGAAATAATGATTTTTCACAAAATAGGCCAAAGTATATTACATTTCTTCAAATTTAATATTCTGCTGAGATATATGAACCCTTTATTTTTCCCATGAAATGTAGGAGAAATTGCGAAAAAATTTACAAAAGAAAAGTTCCTGACAATGGGGTCTGGAATTAAAATGGAAATGTTGCAAAATAATGATCATCCTTGGTTTGAAGCTAATAAAGCTAAAGTTTTGATCAGAGTGTTGAGGAAATGTGATCACATAGTGCTCATGAAATGGGTGTTGAGTTTTACTGGAACAATGTACAAAATCGGACATAGAGAAGCCCGGCAGGAATGAGAAAGGTATTTAAAATAGTGAGCCACAGGACATTCAAGATCAGACTGTCAGTCCAAACAGAGGTATTTAACTTGATTTGTTGTTGGTTTCTCCAAAGCAGGGATTTACTTGTCCACAGATAAGTTTCATTAATATTTTCTGTTATAAAGTTGCTTTATGGTGACAGCCACCGTCAATCCCCAAACCAATCATTGTAGAACAAATTTCATAGTGGAATTCTAATACAGGTATTAGATTCCTTGTTTATCTGCAAAGGATCCAACACCTATTTTAGGTGCAAGCAATTTCAAGTCAGAGGCTAAAACAAAATGTAAAATATGGATATCCGAAATTAAACAAAACAAAGTGCTATAGAAACTCAGCACATCTTGCAGCATCTTTTTAGGTCCGCGGAGTGTGGGCGGAGTCCATGGGATCTGGAGTCAATGTTGAGGACTCCCAGGGTGACTCACTCCCAACCCTATTCCACCGTGCAGCCGGCTCTGGTGTGTCTACCCTGCCAGTGGGACAAGACATACCCAGGGATGGCAATGGTTGTGTTTAGGACAATGTCTGCAAAGTATGATTCTGAGAGCATGACTATTTCAGGCTGTTGCTTGACTAGTGTGTGGGACAGCTCTCCCAATTTTGGCACAAGCTCCCAGATATTAGTGAAGAGGACCTTGTAGGGGTTAACAGGGCTGTGTTTACAATAATCTTTCCCAATGCCTAGATCAATGCCATGTGATCCCTTTAGCTTCTTTCCTGTTCTTAGACTTTGTCACTGTTTGATTAAAAATAAAGTGGTTTGCTGTGCTGTTTGAGAGAGCATTGAAGAGTCAACCACACTACTGTGGGTCTGGAGTCATATGTAGCCTACACCAGGGGATGGTAGGTTTCCTTTCCTAAACGAACATTAATCAAATTGTTAGGATTTTACAACAATCCATATTTGTTTCGTGGTCACCATTGGACTAGCTTTTAATTCCAGATTTATTGATTGAATTCACATTTATGGAAAGAGAAACAGAGTTAATGTTTAGATCCATTAAAACCTCTTCAGTTTTAAAGATTTAACACTGTTTCTGTCTTCACAGAAGCTGCCAGCACAGTTGAGTTTCTCTAGCACTTTGTTTCCATTTCATTTCAGGCTCTGTCTGGAACGAACATACGGACCCCTGAAATTGAACCTTACTGTTTTCATATCTGTATTACACCAGAAGATCAAAGAAATCAGATAAGCAAAAGTGACAACTACATTCTTAACAGAAGTGGTCTCAACTAGGTAGAACAGCATTTGGATTTGAGGGAGTAGGTTCATAAGATACAGATCATGGGTTTTAAGACCTTATGCCTTTCCAGTTTCCTGGCCAATTTAAAATAAACATAATTTGACATAAAATAACAGATGAGAAGTAATTGCACAGAAAAAAGGTAAAAGATCAATATCTGAATCAAGTGAATATTGTTGTTTTTGCTTTTCAGTGGAAGTGCTTGCAATAATGCTTTGGAAATGCTTCAGTGCATATGTAAATTGTTCTGTTTGTATGTTAAGTGCATTTTCCAATACCGCTATACAGTTAGCGGAGAAAGAAATATCAGAATTTTAAGTTGCATGCATTTACTAGGGTGTGACAAAGAATTTGCTAGAAATTGTTCTCGGTCCTTCCAGTATTCCACCTGAAGGAACCAGTGGCAACACACCATTCTTCAGTAAGTGGATGGAATTTCCACTGCATAACAAGACCTAAAGAATCTTGCAGATACACCAAATAATAATCATAATGGTCTTTTTTTTGCTAGGATTTGCCATCGTCTCACTCTCTATATTCATTTCTTGGAGTCACTTTAGCTCCATATATCCTGTTTCGACTATGAGGAAGTATAGGTCAACATTGGGCAATTGATGTCTTCAAGATCACCGTCACTGGGATTCCAGGTGGTGTCTTTGGTAGGTTTATTTTCTTCTTTCATGAGACGTTGCATATCACTATTTGCCCTTGAAACGAGTGGCTTGCCAGGCCATCTCAGAGGCCAGTTAAGAGTCAACTGTATTGCTGTGCCTCTGGAGCCACATGTAGGCCAGACAAGGGAGAGACGGCAGATTTTATTCCTTAAAGAGCAATGGTGAACAAAACAAGTAATGATGGTTTCATGGTCACTATTACATAGACTAGTTTTCATTTCAGAATTATTAACTGAATTTAAATTCCACCTGTTTCTGTGGTAGGATTTGAACTCATATCCCAAGAGGATTAATGCTGGGTTTCTAGGTTACAACACCATTACACCATCACTGCCCCAAGGTGCAGCTCTAAAAGTGTAAGTCATTGATAGATTTCACTCTCATTGAGGCTTTCCCTTAATTAATTACTTCCATTCTAATGAACAGCTATAACGAGAAACCAAACATTAGCAGATTAAAGTGCCAAACAGTGCAGAAACCCAAATACATACTTTCGGATTAAGAGAGAGAGCGGGTGCACAGCTTTTATTTAACTTGCAACAGTACTGTTGTATGAGACGAAAATATTAGGAGGTGAGCATTTTATTTTGTTAGGTCATATTGAACTGGAATCTGGGTCTTTAGGGTTGCAAACAATTCATCCTCCCTTTTACCATCCTCTCTATATAGACATGTCAAATAAAGCCTGTTGCTGTTCACTCATTAAAGTGCAGACCTTACATTTCTACATCCTTGAAGGACCAAGAGACCGTTTTTCAACCTTGATTGTTCTTAAGATGCAGGTTAATGATTTAAAAATGAAAATAAATTTGAGGCTACAGCTAAATTAATCTATCCATCTGAGTGGAACTAAAATTAACTGTAATTAAAACCAGTGACTATTTTGCTCTTACTACATACCTTTCTGAGAAATCCAACAGTAAATCAATCCAAGAACCAAAATCAGCAGCACTGCGGCTGCTACACAGACAGCAATTGTCACTGGTTGGAAACTGGAATCTGGAAAATTAGAATGTCAACAATTACCATTGTCCTTCTGCAGCAAAAGGTTACATTTATCATATTGCAATAAAATTAATAAATTCACTTTATTCACTTGTTCTGTCTCAATGCTCATGGAAGTTACATTCTGTGACAATCAGCATATGAACCTTTGTGCATTTGTATGCAATCCAACATTGCTTGGTATCTGAATGCATCTGTTAATGAATATTGCAGCAGTGCACTGACAAAGGAAAATCAGGCGGGAAAGATTATATAATGGTTCCCTCCACTGCCATATTCCCCAAGGCTCCACCACCGGACAGTAGGTGCATCTGTCTGAGTTGAGTTTTTAAGATGCAAGTTGGGATTCTCTCACACAAATAATACCTAGTATGAGTGAAGCACCCATTTTATGGCAACGTAGTTCTAAATTTACTATTTTTCTGTCACCTTGAGGCTAAGAAACATACCGGAAACTTCCAATACTTTCTAAGTTGGTATTGTTGGCTGGCAAATGATTGATAATGAGAATGTAGGAAACACTGAATTTCACAGCATCATTATCCCTTGCCCTTTGCTATTAAAAAATGCAGTTGTGAATCTTTTCGTAAGTAACATTGATGACATGGTTGATGATAACACTACAAAAAGCACCTTACCTTGACTCAGTACTTCAATCCAGTTGCTAGTTTGTCCATTAATTGAGCAGTAATATCTTCCAGGATGGTTTGCAACACGAGTGAGTTGATTCTGTTTTGTACTTTCCGTTGAATTCTCTTTTGAATGCACAAAGTACCAGATATAATTTGCATTGGTTTGATAAGTTACACTGCAATTCAGTGTGACTTGGTGGCCCTGAATTGGGGGATCTGGCTTTGAGGTCAATTTAACAGACAAATCTGAAGAGAAATTCAGAACAGAAGTTTCTGAATGCATCATGACCAATGAAATTGGAGTTAAGATATAGAAAAAGAATCTGCATATTGAGCAAATTTTCACAGGCTTTGTTGGGGTTTTGCAGCAAACACAACAGCTACCCACAGTATCATAACAGAACCGGTGTGTCCATGTATACGCCAGTAGAGTTCTTAAGTGTTTTCTAGCATACATATCTCCACATGTAAATATTGCTTTCTGGTGTAGACAGCAAGGAGGCAGCTGCTGACAGAACTATATTGCAGTAAATGGCTAGGGTGTGCACCAAGAACCAAGGGAGACTCACCCTCTGTTTCCCACAACCTCCTCCATACAGAAATAGTTGACTTTATTTAGTTTGACTTTTATTGTAAACGAGTTCAAGAACAGGAATGTCTTGTTACATTTATATAGGGATTTGATGATACCACATTTGGGAGTGCTGTGCTGAGTTTTGGATTATATATTCTTGGATGGATATATATGCACGAGAGGTGGTACAGCGTAGGTTCACTCCATTGATTCCTGGAAGGACAGGGTTAACCTATGTTGTGAATATTGTGCCTTTACTCCCTGGAGGTTGGAAGGATGAGAGGTGGCCTCATTAAAACATACATGATCGTGAAGGGGCTTGACAGGATAGACACAGAGGTTAATTCATGGGCTAGAAAAGCTAGATAACAGAGGGGGCCACAATCTCAGGATAAATGGTCATTCATTTAGGACCAAGATGAGAAGAAATTTCTTCATTCAGATACTTGTGAACCTTTGGAATTTTCTGTCCCACGAGCTTCAGATGCTCAATCCTTGAGCATATTTAAAGTTGACGATAAACAGATATTTGATTTCTTGGGGGAATCAGGGATTTGGTGTTGTATATGGCAGCTAGTACCTGAAAGGGTTAACTGATATCAAGATAAGCTGGACCCATCGGGATATAAAGGATTGTTCCTTGAGGGAGGAGCTAACTCATTGTGCTTTCAGGGTTCAGTTATGTATTTGTAACAAAATCATTTTAACAATGTTTCAGTAATGGTAATGTATACTTATTTTAAATATAGCCTGATAATCTCTCAAGAAACTATTATTTATCACAAATAAAATAAAACAAAGAACTGTGAATTCTGGAGATCTAAAACAACAAAAAAACCCAGAAAGTGCTGGAGAAACTTAGCAGGTCTGGCAGCATCTGTGAAAAGAAAACAGTTAACATGGAGTCCTGTGACCTATCTTCCAACTTTTCTGCCACTTCACGGTGGTATTTTAGGACTGAGGACTTGACCAGTCAGGGAAAGTAGTAACAGCAACATCCATTCCATGGATCACTCAGGGTTTGGGTAGGACTGGGTAACACTGGAAGGAGGAAGGAAGAAAACAGAAACAAAAGAAGAACATTGGAGAGGAAAAGCAGCTGTCAGCAGCACTTCGTAAAGCAAGAAAAGAGCAGCTGGAAGCAATCTTTTGGATCTGCTTCTTTTTTCTTCCTTCCACTTCATGTAAAGGCATATTGAGTATTTCCTGTTATCCTCTAATTTGGTGAGAAGAAATGTCTGAGACCTAATGGAACAAGGCAACTGGTAATAGATGTGTTAATGTGTTAGACTACCAACAATATTTCTCACTGATAATTGTGAAGAGTTAGAGATAGGTGAATATGAACATTTTAGTTATGAATATGGGGCAGAAAACCATTTCAGCATTGAATGTGTAAAAGGAACCATTCAGTAATCAACTAAATGGTTCATAAACTTTTGGCAGATCAGCAAAGCTATAAATTATTGTCTGCACAAGCACAGGTTGTACATGCTAAGAATTTGTTGCAAGTAGTAAATGTACATAGGCCATATCGGTTAGTTTGTAGTATGAATAATAAAGTTCCATTAGTAATAAGTGATCAACCTCCAGCTTGGGAAAGGGCTACAATTAATTCTACTTTCCCAGAGCATTTAAATGCACTGTCTGCAGGAAGAAAGGCTTTTGTAAAAGCCAAAGTCTCAAAGAAATTGGTGAGACTTAAGAAAGAAGGTAAAGCCATTGTGAAAACCATTTTCACTCAGAGATATATGGTTTATTATATGAGACAGCGCCTTAGTAAAGACAAAAATAATAATTGTACAGTATGTGACCCTATTGTGCGGTTACATGCTCTAAGTGTTGCTTGGTATAGATTACAAATTTGCAGATTCTGAAGGGGTTACAGGAAATAATGAGGAGCTCTCATAACCAAATGTTGCACAGTTATTAGTGTCAAATTGCTATAATTGACAGATCAGTTCTAATGGTCAACAGGAGGCCACTGGTCCGTAAGGACAACGGTTAAAAGTGAGTACTAAAGTCAAAGATTTACCAGTAGGGGCTAACCAGTAGAGAAATTCAACTTCAGCAAATACAGCAGGAAAGGCCACTAAAAAATATCAAAGCTGGATGAATGTACAAGATGAGAGGCAGGGATCAGGCCCATGGATTGGGAACATGAAGTAGAAAGACAGAGGGCAGGAAGGCGCAGTATAAACTCAAACAGTGGGTCTGGGAGTGAACATGCCATACAAAAAATATCACAAACTGTTGAAAGAAATCCCATTAATAGAAGGGGGAAGGTCAAACAGTAACAGTCCAGAAAGAGGTAGGAGGCAAGATAAAGGGAGTAGTTTAACAAGGGGAAGAAATACAGCATAAACCAGGAGAAGCATCCTGTGTGATGGGGAGGTGTTAGTGGCCCCATGAATAAGCTGAAAGGCAAGTTAATGAAAGATACCAACAACAGGAGCCACAAAGCTGGAGAGAATTTAGGTGTTCAAGGAGGTGCCAGCATTATCATAAGATGGATATGCATGGGTCAGGGTATCCTCTGATGGAACTTACGAGGCTAAAGCAAGGCAAAGGGCAATTTTTTCATGCAGAGGGTGATTCGTATATAGAATGAATTGCCAGAGGAAGTGGTAGATGTAAGTACAGTTACGACATTTAAAAGACATGTGGAGGGGTATATGAATAGGAAAGGATTAGGAGAGATATGGACCAAATGTAAGCCTTAGGAAATTTAGTTGGCATGGACAAGTTGGAGTGAAGGGTCCGTTTCTGTGCTCTTTGACTCGAGTGACACAAGGTTTTGATGAAAAGGTATGCGACCAAGATATAAAGAGTAGATTCACTGATGACAGGAAAATCAACTTTGAAACTTTTCTTAGCACTGTTAACAAGAAATGCTTGGGAGGCTAAATCAACTGATATTACAACTGTTTTTCTGCAGGGAGAGCAAGTCAAGAAGGAAGTGTTTCTTCTCTAACGGATGGACGAAATGCAGTGGGGACACTCTGGAGGTTAAATAAATGCATATATAGCCTAAGTAACAATTCTAGAGTTTGATAATTCTCAGTGTGATGATACCATGGCTTTAAGAGATGCATTTTGTCCACTTTTTTTAAAATGAGGAGATGTTGGGACAGAGGCGACGAGTGGTCTGTTCAAAGCCAATAAAGTAAACAGCTTGTGAGACCTTGAATTTTTTTAAAGTTGGAGCAAAAGAAGCAGCCTGAATGGGTGGGGTCAATCTCCACCAGAGCCAGGACTTTTATTTCTAGTTTTCTGCAGTTGAAGGGGTCTTGAAGCTGGATGTGGAAGCTCTTATTCCTCTCTCTGTTACATCTAAAAGCTATGGCTTTCTTAATGCTACCAGAATTACACATAAGACAATCTATCTTATTGAATTTTCCTTTGCCAAGGATGTGTTTATGCTATGTTACTACATTGGAACAGCTAATTAGTAATAGTTAATATGTTATTTCACTGGGCATTTTGACACTGTTGCAGTTAAACCATTCTTTTCTTTTATTTTGCCTCTATTTTTACACTACAGTTAAAATAAAGTGTGTTTTGCTCAAAGTTGAGTAGTTTGGCCAATCGAATTGGAATGCCGTGCCTTGCACTTACCTTTAAAATAAGAAAATGTTAGGATCTAGGCTCTCTTAATCTCTTTTGAGGGGGTTTGGTCTGGCCCAAAACATCAGTAAGGTCTGTCTTATTAAAATTGGGATATCTTTACTTAAAAGCAGATCCCCATGTTTTACTGGCCTGATGAGGGGCACTTTAAGACACTTTGTACAAAGGTGACTTTCTGTCGGGTGGGAGCAGTGAATTTTAACCATGGTCATTAATGGACTTAAAACAGAATTCAACATTGAAAGTCAGACTTCTGCAGCTTTTAAACATACTGGATCAGAAATCAGGCAGAATGGATTGACTATCATTTTGCAACAGCAACCCTATTTGGAAAAGGTTATCTCCATTGCTGTTAGTGAAAGTAGACCCTCACGGAAAGTGGTAGCAGCTTCTGAAACTGATATGGAGGAACTGTGAAGACTAATTGGATAGCTGAATTAGCTGTGCACCCAAACAAGGCCAGATGGCCGTTTTGAACCATTAGTCTTGAGTGCAACTACGACAAATTCTAAGGTAAAAAATATTAATTGAGTGAATACTTTTTTTTGTTAAAAATGGATCAAGTTTTGAAATGTCCATCACTGGGAGATGCCAGGCATATGAAACTTGTTTTTAGTGATGCTCCTTATGCAGATCCTTGTCATGGGCTCTCAAATGCAGAATGGTTTAATTTTTCTTGTGAGAAAGGAAGGTAAAATTCGTCCTTTAGCTTGGGAAACTAAAAAGATCAGCAGAGTATTCAAAGTACTTTAACAGCAGAAACTCCTGCTCTCAGTGAAATGGTAGATATGGCATTTTTCTGAGTGAAAATTCTGTAGAAATTGTGAAAAGGGAGTCAGCAGCAATATTACTTAGCGCGACATTAGTCACTATGAGATAGCGTACATTCAACAAAACGTGAGAATGAGAAAAGACTTGGGATTGACATTGTAGTCTTGAAACAGATGCTGGAGAATGGAGAAATCTCCAATTTGAAATGGATGAGTATAGAACATAGAACAGTACGGCACAGTACAGGCATATGGCCCACGATGCAGTGGCGAACCTTTACCCTAAACCTAAGGTCTATCTAACCTCCACCCCTACCTTATACTATCATCCATATACCTATCTATTGGCTGCTTAAATGCCCCTAATGAGGCTGACTCCACTACCCTCTCTGGCAATGCATTCCACGCCCCTACCACTCCCTGAGTATAGAACCTACCTCTGACATCTCTCCTATATCTACCTCCACTCACTTTAAAACTATGTCCCCTCGTAATAGCTACCACCACCCTAGGAAAAAGTCTCCGGCTGTCCACTGTATCTATATCTCTGATCATTTTGTACACCTCTATCAAGTCACCTCTCATCCTTCGTCATTCTAAAGAGAAAAGCCCTAGCTCTCGCAACATTTCCTCGTAAGACCTTCCCTCCATTCCAGGCAACATCCTGGTAAATCTCCTATGCACCTTTTCCAACGCTTCCACATCTTTCCTGTAATGAGGCAACCAGAACAGGACACAATACTCCAGATGTGGCCGAACCAGGGTTTTGTATAGCTGGAGCATAACTTCACGGCTATTGAACTCAATCCCTCAATTACTGAATATCAAGTCAGCTATCTGATAGTTGTCACTTTCTACGTAAAACATCAAAGAAACTGTTGTACATACTGGAAAGGATTTGAGGAACTTTAACGTGCAAAGATAAGACAAACAATATATTGTCATTTTGTATGTTTTGTTTGTGTTTTCTTTACGACTATGTATACATTGATTTATTTAAACATGAAAAGGAGAATCTGCTAAAATCTACTATGGTCTGGAGGAATGCTGAGACTTAACAGAATGAAGGTGCATGTGATGGAAATACTAATGAAGGATTAATTGTCAGTCATTTGGTTGTACAACTGTAGGTAATTAGTAATTAGTGGGGTGTGTGTTTTAAGGAGTGTGACTACCTGAAATGAAGCTCTAACTAAAAGTGTGGACATGGACTCTGTTTAAATACAGTTATCTTCTCATGCAGAATAGTTCCCACTGCACATTTAGTGTAATTAATTTGTGATAACGTTACATTCAGGGCTATTTGATCTGTAAGCTTCTTTGGATGATGTCATCATTTTTAAGCTGGCAAATAAATTGAGTAAAATGTATTCTATGAGACTCCCATTTTAATATAACCGGAGAATAACATAAGCTATAACAGAATAAATTAGATTGAAACATTCATTTTGGTCATACCTACATCCAGCCCATTGCTGTATTTTGAATCAAATCCATTCGTAGCTTTGCATTTGAAGGTTCCCAGTTTGTCAGTGTAAGGTACGGATACAACAAATTGACCTTCTCTCCGACTTTGTGCATCGTAGTCCTGCACAAAACTTGTGTTTTTATACAATGTGTACGTTATTGGTAGGGTTCCTTCATGCGATAAACATTTAATAGTTATGAACATGGTATCCTTCTTCACAAAGTTTACATCCACAAAAATGTCAGGATTCGATGCTGGCACTTGAAAAAGAAAATGAGGAGCATGAATACCACGCAGAAACGAAAGTTTAATTTCCCTTTAAAAATACATCTCACATATCTTAAGTGAACCAACCTTGAACAGTGCCAAGATCTTAATGCAGTAAACAGTCCTTCTGGTGTCAAAAACCACACTCAGCTTTTTCAGAACTAAGACAGTTCCAGATGAGTGCAGAAGAAGATGCATAGATGTGCCACCATCATATCTGAATTTCGTTATACACATCAGGAGTGAAAACAAATCATCTTTCAAAGCAGTTGTTATGTTTTTGTATTATAATTGCATGTGGGGCATTGAACGAAAATTATGCACAAAATTTTTAGCAAGCCCGAAAATTAACTGAAGAAAACAGGGCTGACGAAAGATCATTGACCTGAAACACTAGTTCTGTTGCTCTCTGCACAGATACTACCCTGTCTGTATTGGGTATTACTGAAATTCTCTCTATTTAATTTCCAATTTCCACCACGTACAGTACTTTACCCTTGGCTACATGCTCAAATTAACATAGTGGTGGCAGTGGTGGTTTATGATTGAAAAGTATGAAGTGCCACAGGCTGACATTTTGCGAGAATGAGGTTATTCCAAAAGCCTGGGGGTAACTGTAACGTTCACCTCCTGAACTAGTGAGTCAGCTGTGCAATATTGTTGGCACAATTGCTTTTCCTATTGATTTTCACAGAAACGTGTTTAACAGCAATGTAACTTAGAATCTACAGAAGATACAGTTTTTATATTTTCTTAAATGTAACTTACTAGCTTTGAGGCATCCACTGTCACTGTCACTTCATTCATTAATTTTTTATCACAATCTTCTTCCAATTCTCACCACACCATTCATCCACTGAGCCCCATGATGGAAACTTAAGTGGTATGTGGTTGACTTGTAATATCACAAAATAAATGAATAACAAAATATAAAAATCACTTACCTTTAACAATTACTTCTGTGGAATTGCTGACAACATTGAATGTTGTCATACTGATTTGGTTGCTTGCTTGACATTGATAATGACCGGTATTGTGAGGAAGAACATGATCAATAACCAGACTGGATTGGTGTACTTTGACTGAAGAGGTTGACAATATTTCTTGCTTATTAACGTACCATTGGTAGGTCACATTAGAGCCTTGTTTTACGAGGCAGTTTAGAGTTAGTTTGTCATGTACTTTTAGGACGGGTGGATCCGGCACTGAAGTTATGCTAACTCCCAACACTGGAGCTAAAAATAAATGAAGATTAATTTGTTAGTTTTATGTTCTTGTACATAGAAATCCTCATTTAAAAGTAGTCACAATTAGAAATCAGGTCATGAAGATGATCTGGATGTGCTCTGTGCCATTGAAGAATTACACCAACTACTGATTTTATTTGTAAAGCAACCCTTAACATAGAGAAAACATCCTACAGTCCTTCCCAAAGTGTGAAGAAAGAAACAGATATTAAGTCAATGATAAGAGATTAGGAAGAGTGATCAAATGTTTGATCAAATGGGTGAGTTTTCAAGAAACTCTTAAATAAGACACAATGTTAGAGAGATAGAAATTTATAGGGAAAGAATCAGAAGGATGTAGGCAAGATAGATGAAAGGGCAGCTGTCAGCGCTGCAGCGATGGAATATAAAGAGACTAGAGTCAGCTAGAGGCGCTGGGAAGTGTTTGAACACAAGAATCAGAATCTTAATTCAAAAGATTTATGGGAATCTTATGTAGGCAATGAATGGCAAATGGGACTTAGCGTAGGAAAGGATACGAGCAGCAGAATTTGGGACAAGCTGGTTTATAAGGGGGTCAGGATGAGAGGTCAGCCATTGTAGCTTTGGAATGATTGAGTCTAATGATAACATAGGCATGGACACAGTCAAAGTTATGGCAGAACAGGCAGGTTGGAAATATATCAGGGCCAAACAGATTGCAGAAGCTGAGATCAGCATTGGTTGAGCCTAAAACAGTGACCAGGTAGGGGGATAGAATCAATGGCTTCAATCTTTCCAATGTTCAGCTGGATGCCTTAGGTTCCAGCTGTTGCAGCATTGGAAGTTAAACAAGCAGTAATTCTTTGTGGATAAGTAAAATCTGAGGTGCAGATTTTCACTGAATTGTAATGCTTGGGCAGACCATTAAAAATGGGAGGTGGAGACTGGATAGAGAATTCCAAACCCTATTTCTCGTAGATTCCATTTTTGCTGACAAAGTAGTCGGGTAGGGAATGATACAAACAAGGAAAAAAAACATTAATCCCTTGGACCATTTGAAACTGATGATGAATTCAACCAAACCCTGTCCTGTTCTGTTCCAGCAGCCTTAACTGAAGTGTGGTAAATTCAATTTTATGGATAAAGTTTAAAGAATTGAAAAAGGCACACTTAAGATCTTTTAAAGTGCCATGATCTGAAGTGACTTAGATCTCCAGCTTATTAAAATTGAAAAATTTTGTTAAAAGTACACTGGCAGCCTCTTGTGAATATACTCAGCGTCTGGCTGCCATGGAAACCAGAAAGGAAAACAAAACTTACGGTCTATCAAGCTAGGTTTCATTCTGGGATCTGACTTTCCAATAAGACCGCCAGCTGGGATCGTGATGCTTTCAATAAAGGTACCAGGTTTAATAACATTTCATCTCCATTTTTCCCTGCACCTTTCATTGTATTCCATTTGTACCCTGGCATCTTGTATATATAAAAGACACAATTCATTTACTCCTATAACTTACTATTATCTGATGCAGATTAAACAACTTAAAAGAAATTCCATTTAAGTTTTTAAGTATGATATTTATTTGTTATAACCCAGAACTATGCAAACACAGTCCTACATGGGATGTGAAATTGTATCAGTCCAATGTGAATGCAATCCAAACAAGTGATCAAACTCATTGGAATGTTGAAATCGCTCCTAATAACCAGGCAGCCTTGGGCAAGATACAAGCACCAGAGTCCAAAACAAATTCTAAATAAGAGGCAGAAAACAGAAATGGAGAGAATCACGTATTTGCAATTCATGGAGTTATTTATTTTAACAAGTTTATTTCAACCATGTCTGGTCTGAGCATTGAGTTGTAAAGTGGCCATGCTGATGTGAGCAGTGGGCCAGGGAACTGTGGGAGAGGAAAGGTGAGTGGCTGAGGATTTAATGCAAAATCTCTGTCCCTGTTCATTAATCTGGACTGTAACTTATTTTGGGTTTTAGATTAATTTTTTGAAGTACGTTTTATTCATTTATTATTTTAAAAGATATGCTCACTGGGATATTTAATGTTTGAAATTTGCACATGATTCAGGGAAATCAACATTTGGTTATATGGACTAAATATTAATCCCCCATCTCTCCTCCACAGGAATGGTTCCACACTGTTACATTGCAATGATACCTAGTACAATAATGTTGATGCTGTTACTGTATTTTCTTTGCACGGCATCATCACTTTCAACTTTGCATTTGTAAGTCCCTCCATCATTCTGACTGTAAAATGGTACTGAGAAGTTAGCTGGATCAAATGTTGACACATTCTGTACTTGAACAAGTGTTTTGTCTCGGTATAAACTATACAGTATTGAAGTCTTTTCACTCGATGCAAAACAGGAAATTGTTTTTGTGTCATTTAAATTAACTATTTCCGGACCTTGGATAGTTGGATTTGATAATTGGCCTAAGAAAAGAACACAGATAAAAATTAGTCCTTCAGCTTAATGGGAATAACTTGAATCACAATATATCAAAGCTATAATCACACTCTACTTGAGTCATAATAGTTACAGGAAGGAAAAGATGGAAGTGTACACATGGGCCAGAATATTTTAAACTAATTTTTAAGTTCCATTGAATAGAATCCCGACAGTGTGGAAGCAGGCCATACAGCCCATCAAATTTACACTGACCCTCCAAAGAACATCCCACCCAGACCCACACCACCCCACCTGTCCTGCAAACTCCTGGACATTATGGGCAATTTAGCATTGCCAAACCACCTAAACTGCACATCTTTGGACTGCTGGAGGAACTCTGTGCAGACTCCACACAGACAGTCACCAGAGGGTGGAACTGAACCCAAGTCCCTGGCACTGTGAGGCAACAGTGCTAACCACTGTGTCACCCCTTTCCTTATGGTGCCCTCTTTTGCCACTAAAGATATCAAAGAATACTGCCAGCTCTCTGGTATGATATCTACTAGTTACTATTATTACGATCCAAGTCTGAAATGGATACTACTGGGTACTAGTCTTTTAGGACATATACTTTTCAACTGTTCAGTGTTTGGGTATGTGTTTCTGTTTTGTGTGATGAAAGTCAAAACCGGGTGTGAGGTGATGTTACAGAAAGATAGAGAAACCGAACTAAAGCTGTAAGCATGAGAGCGCAGACATTTTAAAAAGCATTCTAGGTAAACTCCTGTTCAGACATATAAACCATATATTTCCTGCATAGAACACCGGCGATGACATGGGGAATAGTTTAAATTTACCAGCTCCAGCACCTGTACTATCTTCACTGCGAGATCTGCTTGTGTAGAGGGATTTCTACGCACAGGACCTACTTGCTCATTGGCAGGATGGACAGTCCAGATGTAGCAATGACACACAAAGTGGCAAAAACAATACATTGTTTAAGAGTGGAAGGCTGGTGAGCCACTCACACAAGACATGTCCATACACGATAAGGTGGTAAGTATTGTGGAAGAAAACTCTTCAGCTCAAAGAAGGTGTAATGATTGAACAATATGTGTTTATTTAGAAATGCCAGAACCCATCAGCCAATTACTTTCAAAAATGCATGTATAAAGAAAAGCATGTATTATCTCACAACCACTTGTCCGTCTGGAATTGATGCCTAAAGCAACACCACCTTGTAAAAATGTGGAGTTCAATGAAAAACAGGACTTCATTCATTTGACATGTTGATGAGTCTCTTCTTTAGAATGAGGCTCAGTATGTGCACGCAATATGGATTGTTGAGCACCATGTCATTTTAGAGTCAGAGCCATACAGGCAGGCAAGGCCCTTTAACCCATCAAGTCTACACCAACCTACCTACACTAATACTACTTTCCCAGTGCTTGACCCATAGCTTTGAATGTTATGCCATTTCAATTGCATATCCACATACATTTTACAATTTGGGAGGTTTCCCTCTACTGCCCTACCAGGCGGTGCTCTCCAGATTTCCACCACCCTCTGAAATTGTCCCATCTCCTATTCATTTTGCTGGCTTGGTCCAAAATGCATAGTAGGCTTCAAGCAGAATTCCCACCAACAACAAAGTCTGGAGCCACTGAAGCAGTGACAAAAGTGTTGAAAGATGTTAAGGAGGCAGAAGAGCTCCGATGGTGATCAAAAACTCCCAAAGAAAAATGAGACCAAGGTCGTTAGCAAGGCAGACTTGAGAGAAATCCTTCAGGTATCAGGTGCCACTCTACCCATAATTCCTTACAGTAGATTGGCAAGGGTTGCTGACTGCAGTCCTGGCAGAGCTGAAGTGGTGGAAATGGTAGAGGAAATCCTGCCTCAGACGAGAAGGCTACAGTAGTTCCTGCTGCCTGAATTATTACACACTGTCTGATTTCAGACACAATTGCAATGGAAATTTCCAATCATGATGGTGCATGATCTCAATTACAGTCATTGAATTACAGAGTTATACAGCACAGAAACAGACCTTTTGGTCCAACTTGTCCAGCTATTTTAAAGTGATCTAGTCCCATTTGTCAGCATTTGGCCCATATCCCTGTAAACCCTTCTTATTCACATACCCATCGAGATGTCTTTTAAATGTGGTAATTGTACCCGCCTCCACCACCTCCTCTGGCAGTTCGTTCCATACATGCACCACCATCTTTGTGAAAAAGTTGCCCCTCAGGTCCTTTTTATATCTTTTCCCTCTCACCAGAAAACTATGCCTTCTAGTTTTGGGCTCCCCTAACTTGGGGAAAGGACCTCGGCTATTCACCCTGTCCATGCCCCTCATGATTTTACAAACCTCAAAAAGGTCACTCCTCAGCCTCCAGTGCTCCAGGGAAAAAAGCCCCAGACTATTCAGTGTCTCCCTATAGCTCAATCCCTCCAATCACAGCAAAATCCTTGCAAACCTTTACTGAACCTTTTCAAGTTTAACAACATCTTTCCAATAGCAGGGAGACCCGAACTGAACGCAGTATTCTAAAAGTGGCCTCACCAAATTAAAGTCACATAGTCAAGTAGTCATATAGCACAGAAACAGGCCCTTCAGCCCAACTTGTCCGTGTGACAAGGTTTCCTAAACTGAACTAGTCCCATGTGCCTGTGTTTGGCCCCTATACCTCTAAACCTTTCCTATCCACGTATCCATCCAGATGCATTTTGCATGTTGTAATTGAATTCACTTTTACCACTTCTTCTGGCAGCTTGTTCCATATACACACCACCCTGTGTGATAAAGTTGCCCGTCAGGCCCCTTTTAAATCTTTCCCCTCACCTTAAACCTATGCCCTCTAGTTTTGGACTCACCTACCCCAAGGTGGCAACTCACCTTATCTATGCCCCTTATAATTTTATAAACCTCTATAAGGTCACCCCTCAACCTCTTATGCTCCAGGGAAAGATGTCCCAGCCTATCCTTATAACTCAAACCTTCCAGTAGTTCTAGCTAATTTTCAGGTGAATTAACCATGTTATTTTATTGACGTGAAAAGAGAGGAACATGTTGTGTAATTTTGTGCACTGGTTAAGCTGCCTGAACAGTTGTGTTATCTGGTTCTAATTTTATATGAGTTGCAGATGTTGCATGTTTCTTTCATTAATGGGGTTTCGTTCATTGGAGAAGCTTAAATATCAGAGTTAGCTTGAATGCTGTCCATTGACTAATGGACCTGGATTTACACGAACAGAGGAAGTTAAGCCTTTTTTTTGAAGTTTGGCAAGTGTTTCAAATTTTAATGGGGCTGTGTGTGCAGAATAAAATGATCTTGTACGTGAAGCCACTGACAATAGATTTTGCTGGTCTATTTCCTGCATAACAATCAGAGAGAGGACACCTTCTTGCCATTAGATAACATAGTTCTCACCACATTTCCATCCAAGGATATGGCTGCACACGTAGAGGAGAGGTTCAGGAAATTGGAATTTATATTACCATATCTATTTTTAACTACTGCAGGAAACTGTTAACAATGCGGTATTCTCTTTCTGTTAGATGAACAGCTTAATGAAAAACATGATGGAAGAAATTTACGTTTAAAGACTTGTAGGGTCACGGTAAACAATTATCAAACTGTGCTAAACGTGGCTGTTGAATATAATGGAAATAAACATATTTGACATTTTCACAGATTAATATTTGCATTTCATTAATAATGGTTAACCAAATTTAGAAGTGTGCAAAGGACCAATAGATTTCTTACTGAAGTTATGTACTAAAGTTAATTTAAATGATAATCATCAAAAAGTTCTGTTCTTTGTGATGCTGGCTTCCTTGCTGAGCTTTAAACCACATACACCCCACATTGAGACAAACCTATTGTAAAATATAAACAAATATTTTTCTTCAATTGGACTGCCATACTGAATCATGGCTGCAGCTAAACACAATGGAAATAATATCAGGAGTCCACCAACAAATCTAACTGAATCAGAACAATGGAAGGGAATACAAATATCACAGATTCAGTGGGATTTCTGTCAGATTGGAAATTCAAAATCATTTACTTTTATTTACATTGCTTCTACTTGCATAACATAATGGGAGACATTTATTGCTTAAAGTTTGGAAGTGTATTTTTAACTATACCTGGGTAATTCATCCTATGTTATTTTGAAATTGTTAATCAGACTCTCCAAAAAAAATCCAGTTCTGATGAAGGGTCACTGGACCCGAAATGTTAACTGATCTTTTTCCCCACACATGCTGCCAGACCTGCTGAGCCTTTCCAGCAACTGTTTTTGCACCTTGGTTAATCACCCACATCTTTATGGGCGCTGAACTTGAGATCATCAGAAGCTGTGCTGCACAAGTCTTAACATGCATCAAGTCCCGTTCACATCTGCAGTCCTGTAGCTGACCAACATTTGTTTGGAGTCTCACAAAGTTTTGATTTTAAAAATGTTCATCCTTTTCTCAGATCCTTTCAAGGTCTGGGCCCTCCAGATCTCTGTGGTTTCCCCAAATTCCACAGTCCTTCCAAGCTATCTGCGCTTCTCTAGCACTGGCCCCTTCAGAAATTCAATTTTCAATTGCTGGTGGCCGCAGCAGTAGTTACCCAGGTCCTAAACATTGGAATTTCCTCCCTACACCACTCTGCATCATTTTCTTCCCTTAAGACATTCCTTAAAATCCTACCCCTTTACTGACAGTTATCTCCTCAACTAGTTCAGTGTTATTCAGTTCTCAAATGCTCCTGCGAAGCACCTTTGAACATTTTATTATGTTACAGGTCCTGCAAAAATATAAGTCGTTGTTGTTTTTGAACTTAGCACTGAGTTTCCCAAATTCTATTGCCAATTTAGTGGAGTCAGGTGAGGGACTCAGGAATAATTATAAGCAACAATTGTCAGACTCCAAGAGCCATCTTTAATCTCAACTTTTAATGTCAATCTGTCAATGAGTCATTCACCAAATGGCCATATATTAACTTTTACTTCCAAGTTTATTTGAAGGTCTTTATCAGCTATTTTAAAATTCTTGTTCTTTATTTCTCACAATGTAATGCTACCTTTTCTGACCTTAATGATATTCACATTTACATTCATTATGTTGCTACTATATCATAAGTGCCTTAATAGTTTAAGTTATTTACTACTTCACACATTGATTCACAATAATTTTAAATTACACTTCAAGATTTTCTTGTTCAATGTTGCTGATGTCACTTTGATACGTATAATTGGGAAATTTCACACCCCTACCATTAAAAATAAATGGTCATAAAGTCATGGATGAAGAGTGTGGAATTTTCCATTCCATGCTCCTATCCCAGAACATACTAGAAGGCTGAAACAGAAAGCTGTGATCATTGTATCTTGGTCTCCCACATTTTTGTTTACCTGTTTCTTTGAGGTTTGTACCATCTCAAACTTCTCTGCCTTTCTTTCTATTATTTTCATTTTCAGGACTGCACCTTCAAGTTAACTGATCAAGGATGACTATTCTTCGATGCATGCTATACATGTTCAATTATCATTGTGTTCTGCAAAGATCCTTACAGACCACTGATGTCTGTGGACAACATATACTATGGTTGTTTTTATTCATTACTGGAAGTAAAAAGATAGCCAGTACTTAGCTCTTATCTGCTTTCCACAATGCTGTCTAATAGCCCAGATGACGTCTATAGTGATTTAATTAAGTTGGCTTCTTAGTCAGCACATTTGTACGAAGCCAAAAAATATTGCTCTGCTACAGATGTAAATAAATAAGTTAGAGCTTTACAATTTTGTTTTTACCCATTGTCACCCACATCAAGGTCTGAAAATTGTCACAACCACTCAGTAAGAATGACGAGTATGGGGTACAGTGGTTGGGAGAGCAGGGGGTTTTTAGAATGGGAGCACTTTTTTTAAAAATAACTTGTTACAACTAATGCCAATGAGGCCTCAGGGCTCAGGAACCCAACATTTCAGCTTGCAATCCCACTTAGGTCCCCAGTCCCCTCTTTGTAAAGCCCTGATCTAAGTGTAAATCCTGCCATGACAGGTAGTGCAGTTAAAAAATCTGCAATTAAGAATCTAATGTTACCATGGAAACATTGTTGATTGTTGTAAAAACCCACGTGTTCACTGATGTCCTTTAGGGAAGGGAAATCTACCGTCTTTACCTCGTCTGAGACTAAACGTGACTCCAGACCTACAACGATGTGGCTGACTCTTAACTCCTGGGCAAGTAGGGATAAGCAATAAATGAGCCCAGCCAGTGACGCCCACAGCCCATTAAGGAATAAATATAAAATTAATAGAATTAAGAAACTCTTTTTTACCGGAGTCTTGGTAATGGCAGTTTTAACAAATTACTGCTGTAGTGTTCTTGAGACTCCCATCAGTTTTAGGCTCCGTTAACAAGCAATAAGGTTTGAGACTTTTCAATTCGTGAGACTTTGTGGAAACAACATGTCCTGTATATTTGTTTATGAGATAAACCAAGAGTCACATGATGAACCGAATAGCCTCCTTATGCTCTACAACCCACTGTGAACAACGTGTGTCACCAAGCAGATATAGTTATCATAAAGGCATTGTACAATTATGGCAATAAACTTAAACAGAAGCATTTCAATGGCATAATTACACTGGGCGTTACGAACAAAGCTGAATATAACAGTTGTACTCACCAGCGAGTTTCTGGCATGTAGCATACTGAGTCAAAGCTGTAAAATGAGAATATTATTTTTATACATTTGTGGAGTTTGCACTAATACTTGTTTCTTGGTGTTTGATGGTTAAATTTTTGCTGATCTTCAACCATAACTCTCAACAATTCCCAGATTAAGATAAACACAATAAACCTGAACAAGTTAAAGTTAGGTGTAGAAAACGATTTATTTACATCTCACGTAAAAGACAGCGGCGAAAATTCAGCCGTTTAATGACAGAATAACGTTGGGTGCGGGAGAAGACGCTACTGGTACTAATGAACTCTCTTCAGCATTATATTTTTGCGAGAACAGTTGTAAATATAGTTATCATTCGCAAATATTGTATTTATTCCTTTCAAAATGGTCTAGTCGATTATCTCCAAAATTTCTGTTTGCACCCACTTTGTTTTGTGTGTGCCCTGGAATGGAATGAATCTGCTCAGAATTAATTTCACCAAATACGTAGGCATTCAGAAAACGAAACGCCCGAACTATTCCAGAGCTAAGCTATTTCACGGTCAGTGCAACTCGCACTTGCAAAAAGATCTTCGCTTAAAGAATCATTCTTTTCCAGTTTGCAATCCTATGGATCCTCCAGTGACCGTGAACTGTTACTAAACCATATGAAATTACCACGTCCGGTCTGACCGCAGGGTTTTAATTGCTGCAGATATTTGATAGAACTTTAAAACACACTTGTAAGTCAATGCTGACTTACCGTCATAATTTGAGGTTAAAGAATTGAATGATAAAGCTCTTATCAGAACTTTTGCGTTTTATATCACATGAAAAGTAGTTAGTGTTAACTAGTACGGCCTGAACACTCTGAAATGTAACAGCCCTGTTATGAAAGTCTCCAAATAAATAAGTTCTTCTATTTGAGAAAACTTGAAATGCTAGGATTCTTCATAGTAAAGCAATTTAACTTGAATATATCCTATGTAAATCAACATGGTATTTTCAAAAAGTACAATTACAATAAAACTCTGTTATGTTCATACTTGACTGCTTTCTCACCTCATTGAAAATTGACAACAGTAAACCTGTTACTCACTGAGCAAAAGTAGTAAATCGGAATAGATTCCCATCGTCTGGAGCAAGTTATCCTTTTCTTTCTGTGTTGTCATTCGCTGTTGATCAATAAGCATTAAATGTACAGAGTGAAGTCAAACTCCTTCACCTGCACTTGAGAGAAACAGCAGTAACAATGGGACAAGTTTTCCCTCCTTTGCCAGGCTGCTTGATGGTAGAGTGACTCACAGCCCTAACTGGGAGGTTCCAGTACACTCTCGGACCTATGATAATTGCACGAGAGTGATAAAAACAAAGAAGTGAGAATTGATGTGGCTATCCTGCAAAATGATTGGTAACGGTAAACAATTCAACAGGCAATCCTGTGTGAGGATAAATAACTGGAGAGAGCAGAATTCTATGGGAACAACAAGTGATAGGCCAGGTATATGGGAACAAAATGTTGAAAGTAAAAATGGAGACAAAAGGTATTGCAGATGCTGGAGAATCCGAGATAACAAGCATGGAGCTGGATGAACACAGCAGGTCAAGCAGCATCATAGGAGCAGGGAAACTTGACGTTTCGGGCCTAGACCCTTCATCAGAAATGGGGGAGGGGAAGGGGGTTCTGAAATAAATAGGGAGAGAGGGGGAGGCGGATAGAGGATGGATAGAGGAGAGGATAGGTGGAGAGGAGACAGACAAGTCGAAGAGGCGGGGATGGAGCCAGTAAAGGTGAGTGTAGGTAGTGGGGTAGGGAGGAGATAGATCAGTCCAGGGAGGACGGACAGGTCAAG
>JAHRHZ010000082.1:6689846-6755504 GCA_024137785.1 Ginglymostoma cirratum
TATCTGCCTTCCGGAGGGACCACTCCCTCCGCGACTCCCTTGTCCGCTCCACACTCCCCTCCAGCCCCACCACACCCGGCACTTTTCCTTGTCACCGCAGGAAGTGCTACACCTGCCCCCACACCTCCTCCCTCACCCCAATCCCAGGCCCCAAGAAGACTTTCCACATCAGGCAGATGTTCACCTGCACATCTGCCAATGTGGTATACTGCATCCGCTGTATCCGTTGTGGTTTCCTCTACATCAGGGAAACCAAGCGGAGGCTTGGGGACCGCTTTGCAGAACACCTGCGCTCAGTTCGCAACAAACAACTGCACCTCCCGGTCGCGAACCATTTCAACTCCCCCTCCCATTCCTCAGATGACATGTCCATCCTGGGCCTCCTGCAATGCTACAGTGATGCCACCCGAAGGCTGCAAATCATATTCAGCCTGGGAACCTTGCAGCCCAATGGCATCAATGTGGATTTCACAAGCTTCAAAATCTCCCCTCCCCCAACCGCATCCCAAAACCAGCCCAGCTCATCTCCACCTCCCTAACCTGTTCTTCCTCTCACCTCAAGCCACACCCCCATCTCCTATCTACTAACATCATCCTGGCCCCTTGACCTGTCCGTGCTCCCTGGACTGATCTATCTCCTCCCTACCCCCCTACCTACACTCACCTTTACTGGCTCCATCCCCGCCTCTTCGACTTGTCTGCCTCCTCTCCACCTATCCTCTCCTCTATCCATCCTCTATCCGCCTCCCCCTCTCTCCCTATTTATTTCAGAACCCTCTTCCCCTCCCCCATTTCTGATGAAGGGTTTAGGCCCGAAACGTCAAGTTTTCCTGCTCCTATGATGCTGCTTGACCTGCTGTGTTCATCCAGCCCCACGCCTTGTTATCTCAAAGTAAAAATGGAGACGTGGTTCCCAATAATTGAGATATATTTCCTTAAAAAGCAAAGGGAGGGCAAACAATTCAAGACATTTCTAGAAGGAGGAAAGATAAAGAAATTAAAATTTTAAAAAAGTGGGCATCACAGAATTGTATAAGGAGGCCATTTGGCCCATTGTGCTTGTGCTGATACTATTACCTTATGCCAATCTCCATATTCCTGAATACAATTACTAACAAATTAATCATTCAATGCCCTCTTGAATGTTTCAGTTTAATCTGCCTCCACCACATTTCCAGGCAGTGCATTCCATTCCGTAATGTCTGGCTGAGGGAAAGAAGTTTTTTTCTCACATCACCCTTGTATCCTTTACAATGGATGTCAGGTAGAAATTACAGCTTAGACCTAAGGGGAATACAGAAGGCTCAGAGGGGAGGGGGAAAAGCATATTTGAGAAGCAAAGAGGGTTTATATGAAAATATTGACTACCAGCATAAAGGGGAAATACCTCTACAGAAATATCAATAGTAAAATGACCAAGGCCAATTAGCAACCAAAGAAGGGATTTACACCCAGTGGCAAAGAAAGGGCTACGGTGCTAAATGAATACTTTGCATCTGTCTTTACCAAGGAGGATGTAATCCAGGGCACTGTGACAGAGGGATATTGGCTGAGTAATAAGAAACAGAGAGTAGTGTCAATAGATATTTTTTGGGCTAGAGGAAGATTTGTCATGGAGCTCCTAGCGGTTAATACTGGGACCCTTTCTTTGCTTGATATGTATTAATGATCTAGACTTTAGTGTGCAAGAGATAATTTCAAAATTTGTGAATGACTTGAAACTTGGAAGCATTGTAAACTGTGAGGAAAACAATGTAGAACTTGAAAAAGGGCATAGACAGTTTGATGGAATGGACAGTTAGGTGGCAATTGAGGTTCAATGTGGAGAAATGAGAGGTGATGCATTTTGGTAGGAAGAACATAGGCAGACAATATAAGATCGGAGATCTTAAGGGGATGCAGGAGCAGTGAGACCTGGGTGTATTAGTGCACAGAACACACAAGGTGGCAGGACAGGTTGAAAGAGCTGTCAATACAGCATCCCATGGTTTATTCTTAGGGACATAGCTTATAAGAGCAAGGAGGGTATGCTGAACTTCTACAGGGCAATATTTATTCCTCAGCTGTGGTATTGTGTATCTTCTGGATGCCATTGTCTAGGGAGGATGTAAAGGCATTAGACACAATGCAGACAAGATTTACAAAAATGGTTCCAGTGATGAGAGACATCATTTATGAGGATAGAGTGGAGAAATGGGGATCATTTTCCTTGGAGAGAAGAAAGCAAAGAGGAGATCTGATAGAGGTTTGCAAAGTCATGGGAGGTATGGAAAGGGTAGATAGGGAGAACTGCTCCAGTTCATAAAAGGATCAAGAATGAGAAGGCACAGATTTAAAGTGATTTCTAACTATAACAAATGTAATGTAAGAAAATGCTTTTTCACATAATGAGTAGTTCAGGTCTGGAACATACTGCCTGCAAGTAGCAGAGGCAGACTCAATTAGGGCATTTGAGAGAGCATTGGATGATTATTTGAATAGAAACAACGTGCAGAGGTATGGGAAAATAAAGACAGGTGAGTCTTGATGGAGAAGACAGATGTCAGAGGCAGGTTCTTTACTCAGAGAGTGGTAAGGGCGTGGAATGCCCTGCCTGCCAATGTAGTTAACTCAGCCACATTAGGGGCATTTAAACAGTCCTTGGATAAGCATATGGATGATGATGGGATAGTGTAGGGGGATGGGCTTAGATTAGTTCACAGGGCAGCGCAACATTGAGGGCCGAAGGGCCTGTTCTGCGCTGTATTGTTCTATGTTCTATGTTCTAAGTGGTGCAGTGATGATGGGCTGAATGGCCTCCTTCTGCAAGAAAATAAATCTGTGCTTAGTTTTATTTAAGCGCAGCTGTAATTTTAAAAACAAATCCGAGCGAAACAGCAATGCATCTTAAAGAGAAATAACACACAGCACTTCTTGGATCTTTGTCTCAATTTTGCAAACTGTAAACATACATCACCACTATGACACAAGAAATCCTTATTACCTGTTAGTTTTATAATTGCTGTGGAAAAGGATAGAAATGATGCAAAAGATAAAGTTCTAAATTGGGGTTTTTTCAAGTCATTCACAAATTTTGAAATTATCTCTTGCACACTAAGGTCTAGATCATTAATACATATCAAGCAAAGACAAGAACTTTCAAAAAGTTGGTTGGGGAAGGCTATTTGCAGGTTAAGGAAGTGGGACACCTTAAAAAATAAAATAACAAGAGTTCACAGACTGCTTGTATCTGTTAATGTGAAGGGCAAGGCTGAGAGGTGTAGGGAATGCTGGATGACTTCAGAAATTGAGACTCTGATTAAGAAAAAGAAGGAAACATTTTTTAGGTATACGCAGCTGGGACTGATTGAATCTCTAGAGGAGCATAAGGGCAGTAGGAGTACACTTAAAAGAGAAATCAAGAGGGCAAAAAGGGGACATGAGACAGCTTTGGCAAATAAAGTTAAGGAGAATCCAAAGGGATTCAATTCGTACATTGAGGGCAAGAGAGTAACTAGGGGGAAAATAAGGCCCCATAAAGATCAACGTGGCCAGCAATGTATGGAACACAGGAGATGTATGAGATACTATATGAATATTTTGCCCCTGTATTTACTGTGAAGAAGTGGAAGCTAGGGAACTTGGGGATATAAATAGTGATGTCTTGAAAGGAGTTCATATTACAAAGAGGAGGTGCTGGAGTCTTAAAACATATAAAGGCAGATAAATCCCTGGGACCTGATCAAGTGTATTCCAGAAATTAGTGGGAAGCTAGAGAAGAGATTGCGGGGCTCCTTGCTGACATATTTGTATCATTGACAGCCTCAGGTGAGGTGCCAGAAGACTGGAGGTTGGCTAACATGGTGCCATTACTTAAGAAAGCCGATATGGAAAAGCCCGGGAGCTATAGACTGATGAGCCTTACGTTAGTGGGGAGGTAAGCAGTTGGTGAGGACTCTGAGGTACAGGATTTACATGCATTTGAAAAGACTAGGACTGATTAGGGATAGTCAAGAGATAGTAGGAACTGCAGATGCTGGAGAATCTGAGATAACAAGGTGTAGAGCTGGATGAACACAGCAGGCCAAGCAGCATCAGAGGAGCAGGAAAGCTGACGTTTCGGGCCTAGGCACTTCTTCAGAAAACATGGCTTTGTGCATGGGAAATCATGTCATGCTAACTTGATTGAGTTTGTTTGAAGGGGTGACAAAGAAGATTGATGACAGCAGAGTAGTAGACATAGTCTATATGGACTTCAGCAAAGCGCTCAACAAGGTTCTGTATTGTAGACTGGTTAGTAAGATTACATCACATGGGATCTGAGAGAGAGCTAGCCAATTGGATACAAAATTGGCTTGAAAGTCCGAAACAGTGGGAGGTGGTAAAGGGTTGTTTTTTAGGATTGGAGGCCCGTGTCTAGCAGTGTCCCACAAGGTTCGGTGCTGGGTCCACTGCTTTTTGTCATTTATATAAATAATCTGGACGTGAATATAGGAGGTATGGTCAGTAAGTGTGCAAATGACACCAAAAATAGGTTGTGTAATGGACAGTAAAGAAGCTTATCTCAGAGTGCAATGGGACCTTGATCAAATGGGCCGAGGAGTGCCAGATGGAGTTTAATTTAGATAAATGTGAGGTGTTGCATTTTGGTAAGGCAAGCCAGGGCAGGACTAATACAGTTAATGTTAGGGCCCTTGAGAGTGTTGCCGAACATAAAACCTAGTGTTACAAAGGGGAAAAGGTCAAACCCCTTTGATAATTAAACTGAAACACCAGCCCTAATCTGTTACGGCGAGAGTAGAGGTTCCCTTCGAATAATTAAACACAAAACACCCACAGAAGCTCGCCTTGCCCCTCATAATCTTAAAAGAGTGATTTAATGAAAGCAATCCCTGACACTCACATTACAAGTAACAAGTAACAATTTATTTTTTCAACCCTAACAATGAACAAAATTACTAACAAACCAAACAATTCCCCCCTAACTACTAACTATTCTGTAACTGAACTAAATTCTACTGGTATGCTGTTCCAATAAACGCTGGTCCCACTTATACAAATCCAAGTAATAAGAAAACAACAAATTAAAACTTAGTCCATCAAAGTTCACACAGAAAGAGTCATCCAGAATGCTCTGCCTTTTCTACAGTCTCTCTAACGTTTCTTCTGCTGATCCTGCTGTCAGGGGTGTTTTCTTGGTAATTTATTCTGTGAGGACTCTTAGATAGAAGTGCTGTGGTGCCTGTTATGGTGCTTTTTTTTTTAAAAGAGAACTCAATGATTTTGTGTTGGAGCTAGGTATTTATTCCTCAGGTGGCAGGTCTTCTCTCACCCCTTCAGTTGGCAGTTAGCTCTCTGCTGATTTTTCAAATGCTGTCTTTTTTTATACCCTGGATGACCCATCCATTTCTTACACTAGGATTGGTTGCCGGTTGTCAAGACCATCAGATTTAAATTCAATTGGCTTTCAGTTTCTAAGTGCTTGGTTTAAATTAATTGGCTGGTTCAAGCCAGTTGCCAAAACATCAAAACAAGCGTAAGCTTTTCAATTAAACATTCAATTAATATATATTTTAATTTTTAGAACTGCCTGTAGTCTGCAGCTGCATACAGATCCATTTTCTGTATAACTCTCTAAGCTTAGCACAGCACTTTATCTCTTAATGGCACCATGCACTTTTTCCTCTTAACATTTTTACAAACAAATTCTGGCCTTCTGCCTTCCACTTTACGAGCACTCTACAAGCCTTCACAACACCTAGAGTGCATGTGCATGTGTATGGTTCCTTGAAAGTGGAGTCACAGGTAGACAGGGTGGTGAAGAAGGCATTTGGTATGCTTGCCTTCATTGGTCAGAACATTTGAGTATAGGAGTTGGGATCTTATGTTGCAGCTGTACAGGGCATTGGTGAAGCCACTTTTAGAATACTCCGTACAATTCTGGTTACCCTTCTAGAGGAAGGATGTTAAACTTGAGACGGTGCAGAAAAGAATTACAAGGATGTTGCCAGGACAGGAGGGTTTGAGTTATAGGGAGAGGCTGAATAGGCTGAGGCCTTTTTCTCTGGAGCATCGGAAGCTGAGGGGTGACCTTGTAGAGGTTTATAAAACTTTATCTTGCAGAGTATGATGCATGTACGGTACGAGCTGCCAGAGGAAGTAGTGGAGGCAGGTGTAATTACAACATTTAAAAGGCATCTGGATGTGTGTATGAATAGGAAGAGTTTAGAGGGATTTCGGCCAAATGCTGGCAAATGGGACTAGGTCAGATTGGGATGTCTGGTCAGTGCGTATGAGTTGGATCAAGGGGTCTGTTCCCCTGCTTTTTAATTCTATGACTCTATGTTGAACACTTGGAGGAAGCACTGAGCGTGGCAAGCGTGCAAAAACATACTGTGTGTGGGGAGACTTCAGTATCCAGTGTTGGTAAAATGGCCACTGCACAGTCCTCATGGAGATGATGTCCCTTCTTCATATCGCGTTTACTTGGCATCATGTTGTGTGGCACTATCACCATGCAATCGATGAGGTGTTATTGTGGTGAACAAACAATGCCATCTATGGCTCAGAATTTGTATGATCCATGTTGGAAAAGGAGAAAACAAACAACGTTGGCAACATAAATCCACCGTACCATTAGAATTGGGTGTTTCTGCTTTTAAAATACTTTAATTCCTGATATCAATTGAAGGCTTTATTTCCTCATGTTCAAATTGTAAACATATGCAAATAAGTGTTGCAAAGTTGAATGGAGTACCTGTGGATTGGAAGACAGGACATTAATATTTTGCAAGCAGCAAATTCTGACGAGCATGAAATGATAGGAGGTATGGCAATGTATGGTCCCTTTAAAAGATGATGTTTTTTAAAAGCTGGAGACTTTTTAAAAAATCTGTGGACAGCTTGTAGGTTTGCAGGTGCATACAGCACCTGAATTGTAACATTTGTATCCAAAAGGCTGGATGGTTAACAGGCCAAGCCACACAGTTTTGTTTTGTTGTCAAGACAACAAGTTTGAATTTAGCCAATTAATTTAAACCATGCACTTAGATACTAAAAACTAATTAAATTTAAATCTAACGGTTTTGACAACATAGGACCAATCCTATTGTAAGAAATTGCTATGTCATCAAGGGTATAAAGGACGGGGAAAGTTGCAAAATTGGCAGAGAGAAAACTGCCATCTGCAAAGGGATCAGCTCTCTCAGCTCCTAGAGAAAGCATCACCTAAATAAAGATACTGCAGCACTCTTAGTTATTATTCCTGACAAAAGAATTCAATGAAGAAGGAATTCCTGGCGGAAGATCAATGGAGAAGACACAGAATATTCTGGAAGACAGAACCTGGCTATAATTTTGAGAGACTAAGTTCTAATTTTTTTAAATTTTGGTTTCTAAAAGTGGGACTGGCACTTATTGGAACAGCATACCAGTAGAATTTTGTTTTATTCGGGAATACTTACTTGTCAGAGGAGAATTGTTTGGTTGTTAAAAGTTCAGTTCATTGGGGGATGGGAACCAGAGCAACAGATCAGAGGATGGGATAGCCGGTGTACAGGCAGACACAGCAAGCAGAGGACCTGCGGGGAAGGATAAGCAGTTGATAGGGCAAAGTTGCAGTCAGTGCGACGGGTTGAGGTGTGCCTACTTCATTGCAAGAAGTGTCAGGAATAAGGGTGACAAACTTAGAGCATGGATCAGTACTTGGAACTACGATGTTGTGGCCATTACGGAGACTTGGATAACACAGGGGAAGGAATGGTTGTTGGATGTTCTGAGGCATAGATGTTTCAAAAGAAATAGGGAGGGAGGTGAATGAGGTGGGGGAGTGGCATTGCTAATCAGGGATGGTATCACAGCTACAGAAAGGGAGGCTGTGGAGAAGGGTTTGTCTACTGAGTCAGTTTGGGTGGAAGTCAGAAACAGGAAAGGAGCAGTCACTTTATTAGGAGTTTTCTATAGACCCCCCCCCAATAGCAACAGAGACACTGAGGAACAGATTGGGAGACAGATTGTGGAAAGGTGCAGAAGTAATAGGGTTGTTGTCATGGTTGACTTCAACTTCCCTATTATAGACTTGAACCTCCTAAATGCCAATAGTTTGGATGGTGCAGAATTTGTCAGGTGTGTCCAGGAAGGATTTCTGACTCAATATGTAGATAGGCCGACTAGAGGGGAGGACATATTGGATTTGGTGCTTGGCAATGAACCAGGCCAGGTGTCAGATCTCTCGGTGGGAGAGCATTTCAGTGATAGTGATCACAACTCCCTGACCTTTACTGTAGTTATGGAGAGGGATAGGAGCAGATGGTATAGGAAAGTATTTAATTGGGGAGGGGGAATTACAATGCTATTAGGCAAGAACTGCGGAGCATAAATTGGGATTGGATGTTCTCAGGGAAATGCACGACAGAAATGTGGAGCTTGTTTAGGGAGCAGTTGCTACAAGCACAGGATAGGTTTGTCCCACTGAGGCAAGGAAGGGATGGTAAGGTGAAGGAACCTTGGGTGACAAGACATGTGGAACATCTAGTCAAGAGGAATAAGGAAGCTTACTTAAGGTTGAGGAAGCGAGGATCAGACAGGGCTCTAGAGGTCTACAAGGTAGCCAGGAAGGAACTGAAAAATGGACTTAGGAGAGCTAGAAGGGGGCATGAGAAAACCTGGCCGGGTAGGATCAAGGAAAACCCCAAGGCCTTCTACGCTTATGTGAGGAACAAGAAGATGGCCAGAGTGAGGGTAGGGCCAATCAGGGATAGTGGAGGGAACTTGTGCACAGAGTCAGAGGAGGTCTTTGATGAATACTTTGCTTCAGTATTCACCAGTGAGAGGGACCTTGACATTTGTGAGGACAGCATGAAACAGGCAGATATGCTCGAACAGGTTGATGTTCGGAAGGAAGATGTGCTGGAAATTTTGAAAAACATGAGGATAGATAAGTCCCCAGGGCCAGACGGGATATACCTAAGGAAGCGAGGGAAGAGATTGCTGCCCCTTTGGCGATGATCTTTGCATCCTCACTGTCCACTGGAGTAACAGATGGAACTCAACTCAGAAAAGTGTGAAGTGATTCATTTTGGAAGGTCAAATTTGAATGCAGAATACAGGGTTAATGGCAGGATTCTTGGCAGTGTGGAGGAACGGAGGGATCTTGGGGTCCATCTCCATAGATCCCTCAAAGTTGCTACCCAAGTTGATAGGGTTGTAAAGAAAGCATACGGTGTGTTGGTTTTCATTGGCAGGGGAATTGAGTTTAAGAGCAGCGAGGTTATGCTGCAGCTCTATAAAACCCTGGTTAGGCCACACTTGGAATATTGTGTTCGGTTCTGGTCGCCTCATTATAGGAAGGATGTGGAAGCTTTCAAGAGAGTACAGAGGAGATTTACCAGGATGCTGCCTGGACTGGAGGGCAGGTCTTGTGAGGAAAGGTTGAGGGAACTAGGGTTTTTCTCATTGGAGCTAAGAAGGATGGGAGGTGACTTGATAGAAGTGTACAAGATGATGAGGCATAGATAGAGTGGATAGTCAGAGACTTTTTCCCAGGGTGGAAATGACTATTACAAGGAGGGCATAATTTTACGGTGATTGGAGGAAGGTATAGGGGAGATGTCAGAGGTAGATTCTTTACACAGAGTGTGGTGGGTGCATGGAATGTGCTGCCGGCAGTGGTAGTGGAGTCAGATACATTAGAGACTTTTAAGCGACTCTTGGATAGGCACATGGAGGATAGTAAAATGTAGGGTATGCAGGGTAGTTTGACGTTAGTAGGATAGTAGATCGGCAAAATATCATGGGCCAAAGGGCCTGTACTGTGCTGTACTGCTCTATGTTTTATGTTCTAAGTGAAAGAGACTTCAAACAAGACTTCTAGCAAATTAAGACTGGGCATCTATAATAGACTGTAGGCCATCAACAGTGGCAGAATCATACTCCAACACAATTTGCAACTTCATGGGCCAGCATATCCCCTACTCTAACATTATCCGAGCTTTCTCAATGACAATTAGGATGGGTGATAAATGCTTGGCCAGTCAGTGATGCCCATAACCCATGAACGAATAAGACATTCTGTTCACTCTCATCTGCCAATGCAGAATATTCGTGCAAAATCTTAAACATGAAATTCATGAACACGTCAAATAGAACTTGATATTTTATCATGAAAAGTGCCTCATACTTTAAATTCAATCTACAGAGGAACTGCAGAGCCACCACTGGCAGAAAGGTGTATTTACACAGTGACAAGTTTATGTAGATAATTTCCAACATGGACACAGGAATATGTAATATAAATCTATTAATAAGAATGTAACGTACGACCTTGAAATAGAGAGAGCAAGTTTGCAAGCCCTATTTGATTCAGCCCCAGCCTCTGACCCTGCTTCACCTGAAGATTACACTTGGCCTTGACTCTGTGCAAATCCATGATAAACTGGTTAGTCTATGTAGAATAATATTTCATTGTGTAGCTCACGTATCTGTTAATCTATCTATTTATATAGGAATATATGTGTATATGTTTAATGCTGTAGAATTATATGGTTTCTTTCACAATGCAGATTAGTCAATTCAATAATTTGAGAAGCCAACAGCTTTATACTTCACTCCCTGCAGGGCTGGGCTAGGGACATACTGCTGCCCTAAAAAAATGTTAGGCCTCTATCTCGGAGTGTGAGGAGTCCTGCCCTCAAGAACTCAATAGTGGAGGATGCTCATGAAGATGAAAGATGGATTCCAGAGCCAGCTAAATCCAGGATTTTCAGGTAAAGGATATCAGCAATCTGAGAGTTGTGGTGGAGGTAAGATAGTGGGAGTAGGTTTTGGTGCCCAGGTGAGGTGGCATGGGGGTAGGATCTTGGGAGTTGGGGAGTTGGAATTCCCCTACTGTGCACAGGGCACTTCCTAAAGAACATACTGCCTCAGCTTTTCAACCTTTTAATAAATGTGGTTAAAAGAAGGATTTTGCCGGAAATTGAGGTCCCCTTTAAAAAGGAATTCTTTTAGAGTTTCATGTATTTCCTATGTAGTGTAAGACCTCATTTAATTGTGTTATAGTAGTAACTAGCCTTCTATTTATCAGGCGCCACCACCATCTTATTATTAATGCAACATTTGGTCTTAGAAAGAATGACAGATAATCTTCAAATGGAGGTGGGCATGGGGCCATTGGTCATCCTGAGGTCATGAGTATCTGCCTGTGGCCACTGGCCAAAATGGTTCAGTGAAGTAATTGGCACAGAATGCCAGCCTCCAAAATAACATCAACAGGGGGAAGTGAGAAGTGACCGTGGGAGAGGGAGGATTCAGGGGAACAAGCCACCACCTTCTTGGCAGAAGACTAGGCATTGCCCTACAGCAGAGACTGCTTCCACCGAAGACTTCACCAAAGACTACGAAACATCAGGGATGAATACCCCACCACTCCAAAACTGTAGAAGACTAATGCCTCTGTTTCTCCATTCTATAGAACAGCTTTGGGATTGGTGGGAGGTGAGGAGTGACAAGGTGTCTGTGAATTGGTGATGGGAAGATGTTAGAAAGGTATTTCTGTGAAAGGAGGATGACAAGATTTATACCTTTTGAGTGAATAGGAAGAAGCTTATGATAGGAAGGGTAAAAATGTTGAAGAAATTGTTAACACAGCAGGGTGTAACTTTCTAAGTTTTATAACTAAGATGTAAAAGCAAACGATATTACTAAAATGTGTCATTGGTTAGGCCACAGCTCGTATATCGCACCTTGTTTTATACATCTAACTTTACTAAAGGTTTTCCTCCTACCATCAATGGAAATAGTTTCTATTTATCAAAAACCCTCAACATTTTGAATACTCTATCAACTTTCCCCTTGACCGTCTCAGCTCGAAAGTGAAGAACCCCAGCTTAATTAACTTTTCCACATGGATAGAATTCTGTTATATCCCTGGTATAGTAAATCTCCTCCATATCCTCTCTTGGCATTTTCCCAAAAATGTGGTCTCCAGAATTGACATAATACTTCAGCTGAGGCCAAACATAATCTGTAAAAGTTTGGCATAACTCTCCTGATTTTGCATAGTATTCCTATATTTATAAAGCTAACAACTATATCATATTCTTCTCAATTTGTTCTGCTACCTTCAAAGATTGGTTAAAGTAAATAGAGATCTCTCTGGTCCTCCACCCCTTATAAAGTTGTAAACTTTTGCTTATTGTTGCCTTCCCTCATTTTTTTCTTCCAATACATATCCCTTAACAGGACCTTGAATTAAATTTCATATGCCATGCATGCGCCTATTTCACCACATTATGTTCATAGTTTAATCTAAGTATAACTAAACATTAATTACAGCTACTGCTAATACTTTAGAATGCCAATGTCAATCTACATCTATTTATCTGGGTCATTAATATTTTTAGTGAACAGACATCAGTTTAATTGGGTGTCAATGCACTAAACAATAAGCGATACACTGTGCTGTCTTACTTTTTGCAGATAATTACAGAAAATGCTTTAATTGAGTACAACTTTGGTTTATTAGAACGGTTTCACCTTTGTCAATGATTTAGATGTGGGCCCAATATTTCAAAGTTTTCTGGTGACACAGGACTGACTAGGGGAGGATGAGTTTTGTTGAAAATACAGAGGCTTCTAGAGGGCTACATGAGTGAACAAGAACATGGCAGATGGAATATAGCATGGAAAATGTGACATTATCCATTTTGGTAAAAAAGCAGAATTGCAGAGTATTTTTTAAGTAGTGAGATATCAAAAAGTTTTGATGTTCAAAGTGACCTGGAGTGTCCAAAATTATATTAATCAAAGAAAAGAATGAAAAAGGGTCAAAGAGATGGGCTCTAGTCATTTCAAAATGCTGAGATGAATATTGTGGATGTAATTACTGGACTTGGAATCATAGAATAGGAGGGATCACAAGTTCCAGTTTAAACTTCAAGTGCGAAGAAAGCTTGAAGAGTAATGGCCATGGGAAAAAGCAGTTGATGCTCCATTCCTTGTCTATCTTTTCTTTTGTCTTCTTTTCAGAATGTTGGGCATGAAATTCCATTGGACTGGTCCATGGTTCCAGATGAAAAAAGTACTGCAGTGATTTGCCATTGACTTCTGTGGATTGGCTGACCAGGAGACCCCCTCACTCTTACCAGTGGCTAGTCGGTGAACTGGAAGGGTTTATAGACTGATAATCAACCTGTTTGGCCAGGTTACAAGCCTACCTTCCATGGTCAACAAGCCCCAAGTTGGGATGTGAGCCTGGAGCTTCGAGCCCAGAAGTAGCGGCAATACCACTGCACCAAAACGCTTCCTGCTTTGGTCATTAACAGGTTGGACAGAACGCTGACTGGGAATGAAATATAAATGAAAGGAATAAGTACATGCTTAATCAATCAGATACTTCACAAGCTGTCAGGAGCTAAGTTACTCACATCTGAATTCCTAGCCTCGGTGTGCACTTGTATCCTTAAATGATTGGTCCTGTTCAGCTTCTGGTCAATTATATCACTAGGATAGCATGATGGTAATGCCAATGAAGGTCACCTGGAGATGTCTAAATGATTTTTTTCTTGGAGATACACATTGCTTGGTAGTTACGTGGCATTAATCTTACATGCTACTTATCCCAAATCTAATTTTGGCATATCTTGATGCATAAGGGCACGGATTCCTTCAGAATCTTAGGAACCATAAGTGGTACAGAACATTGTGCAATTACCAACAAACATCACCACTTCTGACTTTTTTTTTACAAAAAGGGTTTAATGAGGCATTGATGAAATGCCTCCTAAAAAAGGCATTGATGAAACAGCTGACAATGGCTCCAACCTTCATTGAAGGTGGTGATTTTTCCAGCGTTTCCTCCAATTGTGTAATTGTACATACCTATTCCCAGCTGGATTTCTGCAAAACATTTGATCTTATTGTGGGATCATTTAGCTCACATGCTGTTTCTGATGTAGCATAGGCAGATTATTCGGTGTTGTAGGTTAATTGGGTTGGCAACTGAGTTTTAAATGGACCTGATGCTGCTCTTAGTGTGGTGTCCTGTACCTCTCATTGAACCAGGCTTAGTGCGTAGCTTGATGATCATGCTAGAGTGGGAGATATGCATTTCCATCAGGTAATGGACCATGTTTGAAAAAAATTCTTCTACCTTGATGGCCCTTATGGATGCCCAATTCCAGGTGCTAGATGCATTCTGACACTATCCTATTTAGCACAGCAGTAGTGTCACACAAGATGGAGGGTGTTCTCAGTGCAAAGACAAGACTTCACACCCACTTGCACTATTTAGTGGTTACACTTATCAACATGGTCATAGACAGATGCATCTGTGACATGTAGATTGGGGAGGAAAAGGTCAAGTAGGATTTTTCTTTGTATTGGATCATTCAACACCTGCTGGTCTAGTCTAGCAAACATGCTCTATAGGAATCATCAAGCTTGGTGCTACCAGGCTACACTAGGTGACAGGATTTGAAGCATCCCCAGACTACATATTCTCTGCCTTGCTACCACCAATGCTTCTAACAAGTGGCAAGAGAGCTCCGATTCATCACTTGAGGGAAGATGATAGATGGTAACCGGAGATTTCATTCTCCCTCCTGTTTAGTCTAAAGCCATAAAAGACAATCTCGTGTGTTATGACCAGTTAATGAAGGGTGGAATTGCTCCCATTTCCTCCCACCTCTCACTTGTCTGCAACAGTTCTGTTTTAAGAACATATTTGCCAATTCAGGAGTGCCTGATTAAATGCTGCAACAGCAAAAAGACACATACTGTAAGTACTATTTCATATATTTAATTCCCAATCTTATTAAAATAATAAATGCACACAGTTGCATTCAAGAGTTCATACACACGTAATGTACGAAGTGGGAGGATAGATAAAGCAGATTTTAAGTCTATCAAAGGTCAGTTCTACATAGATCCCACAGTTTAGCTGTTGATAGAAAAAGTTCTTCTGGAACCAGCAATTACTGTGCGAATTGTTAAAACTCACTGCCAAACACAAGCAGGGTTCAAGCTTGCAGGATGGATGTTGAAAGCAGAAGCATGCCCACTCAGGGTCCTGCTTCTCCTCTTCTGACCTGTTCAGCCCTTGCCAGGAGAAAACAAAATTTCTTAAAATACAAAATAGGGTTAAGTTGACTTTTCTCATGATCTCACTCATCAACTGACCAGTTATCCGAACACAGTCATAACAATTTGTTTCTAGATTTATAGTTTAGTCAAATTTGATAATGGCTGGAGGAGTTCTCATGGTCAGAATGCAAAGGGATTGCACGCAATGGTTTGCTTCACACCCACTTGGATCCACAGCTTTGCTGGATGTTTTGTAAATGGATTAAGTGAGGGGCAATTTACATTCCTCCAAACTGATTAAATTATTCTCGACCAAGACAATTTATATCCATTACACGGTTTTGTAATTTTCTAAGTACAGCTATCCTAGAAACTGCTGTTATAAATACTAAAATGATGCAATTCACTTAAAATTTCAAACAGTGGTTTCAGCCCCATAAATACATAAAATACCTTTTGATCATTCTAATTCAATGCTTTTTATCAATGATGAGGGCTATTCAGGCTACTCCCTCCTGAACGAATACAACAGTGCCATTACTCTATGTGGGTCTGCCCTGCCAGCAATACAAGCCATACCCAGTGGTGGTAATGGAGGAATGTGGGCATTTGGCCAAAGGGTATGTTTTGGCAAGTACACATACATAAAGCCGTTTGGCTGAATAAGGCTGCTCTCCCAAACTTTTAGCAAATGTCGAGGTGTTAGGAAGGAGGAACCAACAGTGTTGACTGTAAACGCTGCATCTTTGCCATTTCCAATGGCTAGGTTTAGATTCAATGTTTTCTTCAGCAGTTTCACGCAACTGAGTTGCTTGCTTGGTCATTTCAGAAAGAGGTGAAAGAACCAATTGCATTGTTATAGGTCTGCAGTCAATTTGGGTAAGGATGTCAACGTTCCTCCTGCAGGATATTAGTGAACTAGGCTTTTTAAAAAAAAATCCAGTAGTTTCATGGCTGATAATGAGACTAATATTTGATTGCAGTTATTAACTGAATTTAAATTCCCCATAGTTGT
Organism: Ginglymostoma cirratum; assembly: GCA_024137785.1. Lineage (NCBI taxonomy): Eukaryota > Metazoa > Chordata > Chondrichthyes > Orectolobiformes > Ginglymostomatidae > Ginglymostoma > Ginglymostoma cirratum. The sequence continues at coordinate 6,705,919 of JAHRHZ010000082.1, forward strand.
CAAGGTGAGATATGAACTCCTGTCTCCAGAGCATTCATCCAGTTTGGGATCGAACTTTCTCTGTTGACATTTACAATTGACAGCTAAATGATAGAGTTGTGCAGCAAATTTCTTTGATTTCTGGTGGAGATCATCAAGCTGCATCTTTAAAAGAAGTTACACTCAAAAGTCAAACGAGTAAAATTCATTATAATCAATAGTGCAAGGTTCTCAAAAACAGCAAGCTTAATGGATCAAATGGTAGTTTCTCAGTCCAGATGGTTTATTCTCCCCGAAGCTTCTTGCTTACAGTATAAACTATTTACTATAATTTAAACATTCCAGAACTAAAGAACGTTTTCCAATAAATACCTTGTCTTCTCTAGATTGGCATGAATAATTTATTTTCTATCACTACATTGTCTATGGTTCTACATCTTAGTCTTATACTGACACACAGGTCAATATTCATTGTCATCTTTAATGCTACAGTCAATTATTAGTTATGGTGATTTGTTAATTGGAATAATCTAAACCATTGATCCCTGTTAGGAACTGTGTCAATCTTGTCAGAGAGCACAACATGAACAAATCCCTTCACAGATGCTGCCAGAACTGCTGAGCTTTTCCAGCAACATCTGTTTTTAAATCATAATTTACAGCATCCGTAGTTCTTTCAGTTTGTAATGGAAAAAATCCCATTCTAAGGGGCAATTAATCAAACCTACTATCTCTGAAAAATATTCGCATCAGTATGCAGAGAGATACAAATATCATTAATCGGACAGATTCCACAGATTGAGTAGATTCTTTGTTGGTCATAACATCAATAAAAATGCAAGCTCTCCATTTAGGACTGTTTATTTAAAAAATAATTACAGCTCTGTTGTAATACAATTGACAAGTTATATCAAATAAAGTGCAATCACAGATGGGTTGTTCCGTACTAGTGACTCAATGCCCATTAATTTTCCAGTATTATGAAGATGAATTCTAGCTTCTGAAATGTGAAATGTCGTAATGTAATTCCATTACGTAAAGTTTTGTTTGGGCCTTCACAGGCACACAACACACCAAAATGTAATTCCCTGACAATCATATGACCAGCAACACAGGTAGAGAACAACCCAGGTGTTAAATTTACAACCACATTTTTGAACCTCACTTTTTCATGTTTAAAAGCATAAGCTGATGTTTCTAGAAAGCTGAACAATTTCAAGTTTAAATCACATAACATTACAAAACATGAAGAATATTTGGAAGAAAGCATAAGAGTGTTCAGGATTGTTTAAAAATATTATAATGAGTCCAAGCCCTGTGCTCACAAATTGTCAAAACATTTTTTTCTAATCTTTACCCTGAAAAGTCATCATTGGGCTTAATTAACTCAGCATTATTAGATGCAAGAATGATTTTAGTGACTGCAGAATGTTTTAGCTTAAGGAGAAAAGAAAAACCCCAGACTCAAATCAGATAAAACAGCAGCATCTTTTAACAAAATACACATTTTCTCTTCTCACTTGCTGCCAGGAATCTGTCACTTAATCTGATACTGACACTCAATGCATTCACCTACTGTCTGGATACCAACATTGAATCCATTGCTTTATTTCACATTTCCAGTATTTTGCTTTTGTTTTACCACTTAATCCATTCATTCTCTTTCAGAACACTGACACCCAATTCATTCATTACCTGTCAAGATATCAACACATAAGCAGTTTTACAACTAAAAACAAAGAAAATACCCGTTTTTATAGTTGTCTTACATGGTTTGATGTTAAAACTGATATAAGTTGTATTAAAAACAAGCCACAAGATTCAGCATTGTCCAATGGCTATGGAATTGATCCTGAAACAACACTTGATTCATTCTTTGATCTAGAAGGCTGAGAAGAAAAAGTCCTTTGGAAATAGACTCAGCTAATGACACCTGTCTCCAGACAAACACACGTTGTCCTCTATCACAGAATCATGGAATCTCTATCGTGTGGAAACAGGCCATTTGGCTCATCAAGACCATACTGACCTCTGAAGAGCATCCCACCCAAACCCACCCTCTATGCTATCTCTGTAAACTTGCATTTCCCCTGGCTAATTCACCTAGCCTGCACACCCTGGCCACTACAGGCAATTTAGCACGGCCAATCCACCTAAGCTGGGCATCTTTGGACTGTGGGAGGAAACCAGAGCACCCAGAGGAAATCCGCACAGATACAGGGAGAATGTGAAAACTACACACAGACAGTCACCCGAGGGTGAAATCAAACCCAGGTCTCTGGCCCCGTGAGGCAGCTGTGTTAACCAGTGAGACACCATGCCACCCTAGGATATATAATCAGGACATCTACAACAACTGTCACCTCACCCTAGAACAGATAAATTATTTCACCAAACAGTCTGTCTTTGCACATTCAGAACCATGGTCCAATTATCAACAGATTGTATACTGGTAGAATTTTCTGAACATTTATCCAAGGACTATACACTCCCTGCATCCCAACCCATCCCCAGAGGGTGTTACTTACATATATTATTATTTTAAGAATTCTACTCTTTAAGAATTTGGCTGTATGAATAAGTACAATCCATACTGTTTGCAGCCAGTGTGATTTGGGTACTTTAGGTAACTGAAGAGAGAAACGTCAAGGATTATATTGGGGTACAGCCATCTCCCTGATAAGTAGCAGTTAAGTGTGTGGGTAGTAGTGAGATCATTTCAAGATCAATCCATCGGTTGGTCTAGCTTGCAGTATTATAATAAACTGTAAAACAACACATTAAAAAAAGTTTCTAACAAACAAGAATAGTAAATCTAGAAAAGCAACCAATTTAGAAAAATCCCTGGTATTGAAGAGGTGGTTTTGAAAATTCTTTAAGAAGTAGTCAAAATATGTAATAAGTAAACAAAGACATACAAATGTTATTGTAAATTGAAATACCTCCTAGTGCAAAATATATTCAAAGCTATATTTTCTGTGGTTTCTCTAACTTTTTCAAAATTTCAGTTAGGAGCATAAGAAGTTTGGAGCACCACCAGAGCTACAGACAGGTTTGCTGCTTTATCTGCTTGATGCCATTACTTAAGATGGGAAGTGGCTGAGAAACACGCCGGTCTGCAGACAAATTGAAATTTACTTTAAAAATTGAAATTTGGCACAAGGGAATGCATTTACAAGGGCTGTTTCAGCAGACAGCTGCCATTTTGGTGTTTGATGACAAGGTTTGATGTCACTGACATCATTCCATTGACAAGAATTTGATTTGCACTGGTTCTTGGGGTGTAATCTGGGTGGAGTCCACTGGAAAGTTATTTACAAATCTCACTGGCTATGCACTTGGATCCAACACTTCTATTGGACATTGAACAAAAGTGATTTTCAACTTCAGAGTGAATGGAAAATTGCTGTTAACTGCTTATTTCATTATCTTGTGCTCGCACAAGGGAATTTTGGGAAGAGTGAATTTATGATATATACCCAGAACCTTGCCTTGAAATTAAACTTTCCTGCAAATAGAGGATGAAAGATCAATTGTTTAAACCAGACACAATGCTTCACTTCCTTTAATGCAATAAACAAGGTGCTTCAGGAAGATGTTACTTTTGCCACTGATTATCAGTTGGCCCAGATCTTATTTGGTTGCCTATCAATGCCTCTTGGCCAAAGACAATTAATTGTTCCTCAGTGTAAATGCTACTAAAGTTATTTATCTCAGGAATATTTTTACTGGACTTTATTCTGAACATTGAGCAGACAGATCTCAAAATGTCACATTATGTTCTACCAATTTGCCCATCATGTTTCAAGTGCTTGAAATTTAGTAGTCCAACAGTGTAGTACATCAAGGCCTCTAATTACTTGACTAATTCAAATCATAAGCCACTGGGGGAAAGATGACATTCCAGACCAGCCTAATATGCAACAAGGAACTTCTAGTCGTGCAGGCAGCACACAGCCTCCTGAATCAGTATTGGCATCAGGGTTCGCAGAAATCTTCCAGTTGCTCTGCTCCCTCCCCAATGTAACAGAGTTTGCATGGGGAAGGACGGAAAAATAAAAATCAGAAAAATGTAAATCAATGAGAATCAGCATTCCCAGTTTAGATTTTTTTCTTCCTTCTGCCTTTTGCACAACCTTTTCCATACCAACCGCCACAGACAGTAGAAGCTACCCCTCCTGGACTGTCCTTGGTTAGTAATTTACGATTATGACTGTCTTCTTCCCCCGGTCTTAGCTGAGTAGCTAGACTGAAAATTGGATCTTTGGACCTTGAAGAAAATCAGGCATTGCAGTGAAAATTATTGAGATATTAATGGATAAAGCTTTTGTAATTTATTCTCAGCAGCTACAATTCACCAACATTATAAAAATCATCTGTTCCCTGATAGTTCAACTAGTAAAGAGAGTGCAAATGGATTATAATGCTCAATTCTATGTTAACTTTCTAATCTGTACAGTTTAGCTGACTTCAAGCAGGGGAGATTGTTCCCACAAACAATCAAATTTAGCCTTTCCACTTGAATTCCCTTTCCCTAAAAGGCATGGATGAGGGTTTCAGTCAAAAATGTGGCTGATGCAAAGGAGATGAAGCAGATGCTACAAACTCAAACATGGAGAGATTGAAAAGTGTCTGCTTTAACCAGAGACAGTGGCTGAGAAGGGTATGGAGATACAGATAAAAGAAAATTGATAGAGCCAAGGGTTGGCAGTATTTATATGCAAAATTAATCCATGCTGTTGGAAGATATCACCAAGCAGCATAATTCAAGGATGATGATGTGGAAACCAAAAATAAACCCTTGGGAATTCTACTGTGGAGACAGAACCCATTGCTAGTTAAACTCCATTTACAACTCGGTAGGTAGGAGTTGAACCAAGTAAGGATAGTTTCATTCAGCTTGATAGAGTGTAATGGAGTAAAAGGTTAAGGAGGAAGATAATTTGGTTGATTATCAAAGGGTATAGAGAAATGACTAGTTAGGCATGTGGCCAATGCAGATTGGAACAAATCAGACATGGAGTTGCAAGGAAGATGGTCATTGATTAAGCTGAAGAATTTTGGAGAAGAAAATTTGGTTGGAAATCCAAAGTTTGTTTCCAAAGACACAGGTATCGAGTGGGGGCTTTCAGTTACAATTAAGGGTGATGGTGTTGTTTTCAAAAGGATTAAGGTCAACAGGACATGAGAAACAGGATCCGTATATAGTGTAAATGCTAGAAATGGGGTTAGGTCATCAGCAATATAATGTGAATGGACTCAAGAGAATAGGAGATTAACCTTGCAACAAGCGGACACAAGTAGTGGTAAAGAAACTAGAGAAAGACAGTGAGGGAACTTCGGAGAAGGTCTGGCTTGATGAAAAAAAGTGATAGACATGGTAAAAGGTAGTGAACAGATGGTCTTAAGCTTATTGGTGAGATTCTCACATTTCTAACCTGTGAATTAATCATTTTTGCAGGGGAGAACAAGATCTTGTCCTGATTAATGTGATTGCAGGAATAAATGGAAAGAATTGATGGAAGGAAATTGAGAGGGTTTTGGGAACATAAGGGTAGAAGCAAGTACAAAAGGCATTGAAAGGTGAAGGTTATATATTGGTTGACTGTATGGATAGCTACAGAGGTTTATGCTAAGTGGTGGACCAAGACTCAGCAGTAAAGGGCCTGAATGTGTAGTTGTAAGTTACTTAGATGAAGAGGTTATTCCAGAGAAAGCAAAAGGTAAACAGTGTTCAAAAATGGTTGTGAGAGTAGCGAGGGAGATGTGGAATGATGTGGGATGGCTTTAGCTGTGATTGATTCAACGAGGAGGAGAAAGACTTTTGTTGAGGGAGTGTTCATGGAAATTGGTGGAAAATTTTAAAATGGAGGAAGAGGTGAAAGAAGGACGAGAGAGCATGAGAGAAGCATCAAGATGAAATATCTGATACCTGTCATAATGTGGAATTTCAAGACAAAGTTCTTTCAATAGCAATCGCATGACATCATCACATTTTGCATGGATCTTCAGTGTAGCAATATCATCCTTTGGTGTCCACTGTTAAAGAAAAGGAATGCATAACAAATTACAACTTACACCGATTTACTGTCTTTAAAATAGAAAAACGTCTAAAGATGCTTCAAAGTTAATCGGCCTGGATGAAATAGAAAAACATTACGAAGGCAAAAAATGGCGCTGTTTGATAAAAAGAAATAAGACAGAGCAAGACAAATAATCTTAGAAGGAATATCTGGAGTATGGTACTGGGAAATGAGTAGGCAAGGTGGAAAGCAGCGAATGACACTGTTACCAAAGATCAAATAGATGGCGATCGCAACATGCAGTGGACCAGAGTTGGAAGAATGGGAAGCACAACCTTAGACTTAGGCATAGGATCTCAAAAGATTACAAAGAAATGAGCAGGACTGTGGAAGATTGTGAAGATTTTGAAATGGATACAAAGAGATGGAAGCCACTGGTTATTGACAGGAGCTAGGGTAATAAGTAATTTTTTATCTGAACAGGACGCAGGTGCTAGAATTCAGATGAGTGGTGTTTTTGTGGGGTTGTAGTCAAAGTAAGGGTGTATGAGGAAGCAGATAATGACAAAAGATTTTGGTAAGGGATGCAGGATTTGAAATTCACCTCAGCACAGCAGGGCAGAAACTTACAGATAATTTAATACAAATGGGCATTCCAGATAGTTAAAATTAAAGGAAATCAGGCCTTAAGATTACAGCTCAAAATGAGTACAATGGTTTCAGTCTTACTGATGTCCTGACTCATCCACAACACAATGCCAGACACTCAGTCCAAAGGCACAATGAAGGGCGAGGTACAGGGCCAAATCAAGGATAGAGCTTTGCGCACAAAGATTAGTACACAATTAGTACAACTGTGCATGCCAATTTGAAAGTGGTAAAAGCATTCAAATATAAATCAACAAAATTAATCTTGCTGGTGTACAAACAAAACAGGGTGGATTCAAACACAAATATACTCTACTGTTTTAAGTTACTATACTTAATTTACACAAAGGAAGATCAATCACAAAGCTCACTTCTTTCTCACAAGCCACAGAATTTTATTTCACCTCAACACAAAAAAAAAACATCTTTAAAAGGATATTGGATTCACCGTGAATTAAAGTGAAAATCTGAACTAATTCTTAGGCCATAGAGTTGATATTACAACACATTAATAAAATGCCAACAGATCATGTAATTTATTAGTGAATGGATTGAATTTCACTTGTATGACTTGAGGTAGCTAAATTTACAATTTTAGCTATGGAAGTCAGCATATAATCAGTCTTAAAAACAAAGACATTATTACACAAGCCTGTTTTTGAAAGATCAAATTTTGAAATCACTAACTCAACTAATTTAAAAGGCACTTAGAGAAAAGGAGATAATACCGCGTGATACAGAGAGTAGGATATGACACAAACAGAAAATGCTGAAAACACTCAGCAGGTCTAGTGGCATCTGTAGAGAGAAGCAGAGTGATCATTTAATTTCTGCGGCTGATTTCGAAATCTGATGAATTACTGAAGACCAGAAATGTTAACTTTGCTTCTGCCAGTATTAACTGATGCTGACAGACTGCATAAATATTGGCAGCATCCACAGTATTTAGCTTTTGTGTTTGTGTAGGATATGGTTCATTGAATTACTTAGCCAGTAGCACAAGACTTCCAGATTAATTGTACACAAAATGATTGTACAAATCCCTCCATGATGGTTAAAACTGAATTCAATCCTCAAAAGTGAGTCAGAAATTAAAAAACTGGTTTTAGTAAACAAAAAAAAAAAATCCAAGCTTTGGTTTGCTAACATTTTTTAAATAGGGTTGAAAACCTGTTCTCATCTGGTCTGATAAGTGAGACCAGTTCCACACCAATATAATCAAAATCCACTTTACGCAGAGAGCTCTAAATCACAAGAATGAATAAACTAGTGCTTACCTGTAGATTTACTATGTACAGCTTTGGCCTTTTATGAGGTACCCTGCTCATGCACCAAAGACACGCATATTTTTTAAGAACCTGTAATAAGGAAAGTGTAGTTTTCAAAACAAAAAAAAAAAACAAAAAAAGCTGATAGAACTTGCTCACATTTTAATGCAGATTTTAGACATCATATCCAGATTGGACATAACAGAAATGTGAAGATATTTCTCTAACAAAGAAGCAATTTCAAACAACAGGAGTCAGCATTGTGATTGGCAGTATGCCTTATCTGCCAAAATCCAAATGTGCTCAGCAGACACCAATGTATCTGTTCTTCTCAATCACATTGTTGAACCAAAACACTAAAAGGGTATTATATTTGATGTCTAGTATTGCCCTCACTTGGAGGGTTTGTGTACGCTGGAAGTTGGTATCCGCAAGAACCACAAGGAAAGGCAGTGTTGAAGCATGAAACATGGTACAGTACGTGGCACTATTCTCATATTCTTGTTGAGCATACTGTTGAAACAAAATAGAAAGTTACAAGCTGCAACCAGTCTAATCTGGAAATGGGTAGTGCCAAAAATAACAGCACATAAGCAATTCTTTGCAGTGATAGCTATCTTCAATGCAATTCCATCCCTGAAGTAAGGGAACCAAAATTGTATGCAATGTTCCAGCTGCAGTCTCACTAATGCCTTTCACAGTTTCAGCAATACTTTCTTACTTTTAGTCTCTATTCCTTTAGCAATAAATACCAACATTTATTTGCTTTATTAACTGCATATCAACATTCTGCAATCCACATGCACAAGGACACCCAGATCCCTCTGCACCAAAGCGCTCTGAAGCTTCTCTACATTTGATAATAATTTGTTTTCTATTCCGCTGACCAAAATGGATAACCTCGCACTTATCAACATTGGACATCAGCCAAGTTTTGGCCCATTCACCCAACTTGTCCATATCCACGTGTAAAATTATTTGTTTAATACATCTTATTTTCCTACCTATTTTAGGGACATCTGCAAGTTTGGCTTTAGTACTTTCTATCACAGCCAAGTCTGTTAATACACATTGCAAATAGTTGGGAGCCAAGGATCAAACCCTATGGCACCCTACTACTTGCATCTTGCCAACTGGAAAAAGACCCATTTATCCAGACTTTTTGCTTTCTGATGATTAGCCAATCCTCTATTCAAGCTGAAAAATTACCCTTAAGTGATATGTAAACTTACCATGTGTATTCACCTTTTGTGCAGCATTGTACAAATGCCTCCTCAAAGTCCAAATAAATCAGGTCTACAGGATCCCCACTACCCCAATTTCATGTTACATCTTTGAAGAATTCTAGCAAATTAATCAAACGTGATTTAGCCATGCTGTCTGTGACAAATTGCACTTTGACTTTCCAAATGTCCTGTTATTTCTTCCTTATAGATGGATTCTAACAATTTCCCAATGGCATGTTAAACTAACTGGTCTGGGATTTCCTACTTTATGCTTCCATCCCTTTTTGAATAAGAATGCTTATATTGGCACAGCTTCAATCCACTGGAACCGTTCCCACATCCACGGAATTTTGGACTATTATAACCAATGGAGTTTAGGGGAGGTGATGGTCTAGTGGCATTATTACTGCACTGTTAATCTGGAGATCTAGGTTCGAATCCCACCACAGCAGATGGTGGAATTTGAATTCAATTTTTTTAAAAATCTGGATTTAAAGAGTCTAATGACAATGATTAATCCATTGTCAATTGCCAGAAATACCCATCTGGTTCACTAATGTCCTTTCGGGAAGGAAACTGCCATCATTACCTGGTCTTGACTACAGACCCACAGCAATGTGGTTGACTCTTAACTGCCCTCTAGGCAATTAGGGAATCGCGATAAATGCCTAGTCAATGATGCCCGCATCCCATAAATAAAGAAAAAAAATTAATAAAAATTATGAAAGCTACTGCTCCCAAAGAGTTAAATCTTTTAACATGGTATTTGTTCATTATTATTTTAAAAGCCAAATAATTTTGACATATGGAGATTACTATGGATTCTATAATCCTTTTTTATACTTTTACTTATCTTCTCTAGCCTACATAAAAGTTGCTAGAAATTCTTATTTACACAAAAATGTACAAGGTGTGGCACGACTAGTTCAAATACAACTAAAAGTCCATTCATTATCTGAAGTGACAAAGGAAGTTTCTGGGAAACATTGTTTAACCTTTAAACTGGATCCGAGACAAATGATGACATCAGCTTTCTTGGCTGCTTCAGCTGCTCCCTTCCAATTGAGTGGCTGCTCCAGTGTTCCCTTTTCCCCAAAGTGCACAATTGTGTCTCGCAGCTCACCGTTACATTTGTGGCACTTTCTTCCAGTATTGTGTTTGTGCAGTGATGTGCGTTCCGTGACATCGAACAGACGAATATATTCTCTGTTAGGAGAGCAATATGTGCATACCTGCAAAAACCACATCATCATAATCAAGAGAAATGTTAACAGTAATTAATAGTGTCTATAATTATATCAGGGAGTACAGAAACTAAACATAACCATAAAGAGAAGCTAACAAAGTGCACGCAAGGCTATTGTGCAAGGTAGGACGTCCAGGTACAGTAGTGACACAGTAGCAGCGATACAATTGGCAGGTTAGTAGAAGATACAGTTATGTATAAATGGATCAGTTTCTGATTAGCAGGTCTGACAAGTGGAGTCCCACAGAGGTCTGTGCTGGGCCCTCAATTTTTTACAATGTTACATTAATAATACAGATGAGGGTACTGAAGGCACGGAGTCTAAATTTGCAAATTACACAAAGATTGGTAGGAACATTTGTTGTGTTTGCAACATAAGGAGGATGCAGACAAATACAGTTAAAGTGAATAGGCACAAATCTTGCAGATCGGACCGTGATGTGGGAAAATGGTAAGTTCACTTTGGCAGGAAGAATAAAACAGCACAGTATGACTAAAATGGAGAATGATTGCAAAATTCTGTGGCGTAGACAGATCTAGGTGTTCTAGTGCACAAGTTAAAAAGGATTACATACTGTACCTAGCTGTACATTAATCAGGGAGGCTAATGGGACAGTCGCCTTTATGATGAGAGTACTGGAATATAAAAGTAAGGATGTTATGCTTTATTTATACAGGGCATTGATGAGACCACAGAACAAAGAATGTGTACAGTTTTGGTCTCCTAATTCAGGGAAAGATGTAAATGCACTGACGGTGATTCTGAGATGGTTTACTGCATTGTTACCTGGAGGGAGTGAATTGTCTTATGAGGAAAGATTCAATAAGCTGGGTTTGTTTTCACTAGAGTTTAGAAGAGCAAGGGATGATTTGATTGAAGTTTAAAAGGTCTTGAATTGTCTTCACAAGATGGATGTGAATAGGACGTTTAATCTTATGGAAGAAGGGGACACTGTTTCTAAATTGGTAACTGTCCTTTTAGGACAAAAGAGGGGAATATTTTATCCCTCAGAGAAATGTGCAACTTCTAACCCTCTGCCGCAAGAGGTGGTGCAGGTGGGGGTCATTGAATATTTATAACTTGGAAGTAGGTAAATTCTTGTTAGGCAAGGGAATCAAACATTACTGGGGACAGGTGGGAACATGGGATATTGGAACACCAACAGTTGAGAACATGGGATATTGGAACACCAACAGTTGAATAGAAGAGCATTTTTAATGGGCTGAACGGCTCTATTTTCCTCTACTTTGTACGTTCATCTGACAGCCATTTTAACTTTACAGCCCACAGCTATTAAAAGATTCTGGCCACTAATTTATAAAATGATAGACAGTTGTGAGAAAACCTCAGTAAGGAGTGCAAGTTAAGATTCTGTACCTAGGTACTCTTGTATCTAAGATAGTGCCACTAAACAGCAACTTGAAAATTTTTCACTATACTCATGAAAGTAACAAACAAAAACCAATTCAATGGTCAGAATCATGTCTTAATAAGTATTCATCAGACTTTGCCACTTCCTATTCCATTATTTCATGTTTCTTGAAACATGATCGATAGCCCTGCCTGGCAAAAATGTTGGCCGTTGTAACATCTCTATTAATTTTACACTAACTTTTTATTTTCATAAATCAAAAAAAGTGCACTTCTAATATGTAGAAACGTCCAGCAAGAAAAGACCCATCCAGCCAACAGACTAAACCAGTATTTATCCACCATAAAAGCTTCCTTACACATTGCAGCTAATATTCTTCTTTTCCTTTTCCACTATGACTTAAGTCCCTCCTTAAATGTGTTACTGCATTGTAAAGCTATTTGTCTCAACCTTCCCACGTCGCGTGAATTCAACACTATATCATCCTATTTGCAAAGGATTTCCTCCGAAATCAATTTAATCTGGCTATCATGTATGTATCCCTCTGTTCTGTGTTCACTCACAAGAGGAAACAGTTCCTCCACAGCCATTCGACTAAAGTCTTTAAAAAATTAACAACCACAGTGTCTCAGTTTTCACCTTCACAAAGCTACAGCCTTCTTAATTGGTGTTTGCTATGTGGAAAACTCTTGATGTTAGAAACTGTAGGTAGTTGAGTCAATTGTATAACTCAGCGTTATGAATCTTTTCTTGCATTGTTCTTTGAGTTACGCCCAGGACATTTTTGCCTGTAATTTCCTCTTCTGAGAAAAAGAGCAAACAAAATAAGGAAGGCAGAATATTTCAAACTTATACACTGCAGTATTTGAATTGTGCCTCAAAGGCAAAAATCATTCATATCAGTAAATAGCTGAGCTATATAGATCAGAAAGGACCCGAGTTCAATCCGAGTTTGCTCAATTATTTGATCTCAATCACATCAATTACAGCACAACAACTGGCTTCAGGTCTTGGGTTACAAATACAAAAATCTGCCCTAGTATCCATTCAGAAACTATATTGGGAGTATATAGAAATGAACAATGGGCAAATATATATTTTGGGAAAAAGATAATTCTACTCATTTTTCCCCTTTTTCCCATTTTTATTCCTTACTGCAGTGTTGTCACAGGCTTACAGGCCATCTTGTACTGCTCCGTCAAGTGGTCATTATTTATGTATGAATCATGACAATATAGAGGTAATGTGCTCAGAAGAAAATCTTGATTGAAAAAGAAATTACAAAGACATTGTTGTAAGATATTTTAATTTTAAAATATTTAAACATGGTTACAAAAAGAGAAACAAACACAATTAGTGTGTGACATTACCAACTATCTTTAAGTGACAAAAGACAAGCAAATTGTCAAAGACAGGTTCACGTGATAAATTATGGGTGCATCCTGATAATGAGATTAATATTGGTATAACATACTCATGCTATGTGCCAGCTTCTCAATCATCTTACCTCTATGTACATATTTCCATGTAGCTCAGAAAGTGCCTTCCTGGGTAAACTGCTACGTAAATGTAATCCATCACAATTCTGAGACACTACGTGGCGCACCTGGAGAGAGAAATATAACAAGGACACTTCTAAAGCTGGGTTTTCGAATTCTCTACATTCTGATATGGCCGTGAAAAGCCTCGTGAAAGGCACAAAGTCAAATGCTAACCTGAGTTCTTCATATTTTAATTTAAAAAATCAATTTCTAAAAGGCAGGCTGTAACCAATTGCTTTACAGTGACTAGTGACCCAAGAGACATTGCCCCTCGACTATATTTCAGGATTTCCAAAAGATAGAGATGGCACAGATGAGGAGGATAATAAACCATTGTCTTCTACACGTCCCTTCCTTCAGTTGGATTTGAGTTCACAAAACAATTTCTACCTTGTCAAAAAGAGAGGGAACAGTGATTTAGTAAACTAAGAGCACTGCAGATACAAAATAGCAATTTAACCGAGAAAAAACTGAAAATTTTTCCTTTGGAAACTTTTGGCATTATGGAGTCATTTTATCCTGTGAGGAAGTGAATATTACACCACAGAGCCAATTAATTTTAATGATGCAGTTAAACTACAATTATAATTAACTGTTCTTTACTGAATTAAAAAGGAGCCATGCTGAAAGAAAAGGGACTGTAGAGCATAGCAAGATAAGCAATGCACATTATCAGTGATCAAGAACTCAACTTCTAAGCTACTAAACAAGGATAAACAGGACAATCATACAGAAGTCCATAGTTGCATTTTTCCACAAAGGCATTATTTTACATTGCTCCATGAAATGTTTTATAGTTAATGGCTTTCTTGCAAAAGAAAAGGGAAGGAAAAGCCTAAACTGTATGACACATTACTGAAAATCTGTGCATTGAAAATTAAGGATTTAACAGTTGTCGAATCCATGAAACCAAGGGTTTACTAGTTTAACATGTGCAGTTTTCAATACCTACTGTTAAGTCTTCACCGACATTTTGACACTAATTATTGGCCAGAAAGGGGTGTGTTTATTTTAAGTCATCTAATTCCTATTTCAGTGTTAATCTCAGCTGGTCAACATGGTTGTCTCATGTTTTTATATTTTCAGCACAGAAAATTTGGTGTATTTGATTTCTGTCCAGTTATATTCGAGGGAGTTTCTTTATTCTGTTCTAGTTCTACATATGCCAGCAAGGAAAGTTTTACAGTGGGCTCAGGGGAATTTTAATTGCATTATTTGAATTTCATCCAGAGTTGTCCCTGAACACACAAATGATTAGGGTTTTCCATAGTGAAAGAATTAAAAACTTGTTGACATTTATTCCACACAAGTCAATTTTTTTATTGAGAATTTAATTTCAGAAAACGCTTTTTTTCATGGCACCTGCAAGAATTCATGATTATTGAAATGATATGCAAATATTTTTCAAAAGGGCTCCCAAATGATTTTCTCTACGACAGCATAGGTATACGAGACAGTATCCATTAAATTGCATCTAATACCAACCTGTGTGTACAAGCAAATTTTGTTGCTTTGATTTAGGATAAAGAAGTGTAAATAGCCCACTCCAAACCTCTGGTCTGACCTATGCCTGTAGGTCTAGGTCAATGAGTAAAAAGTGTGTATTTCACCGAATTAACAGGGCTTGTAAAGCTGATTGACAGAGCATGGAGGCTGCATGTCAACTATAGACTCAGTTTGAACATCTGTCTTACATTAAGGAAAGAAGAAATTGGCTGAGCAAGATAGCAAAAACAATATTGACTAATGTGACCAAGTTCTATAGTAAAAATAGGGGCAGGTTGTGCAAATGGGTTTTCAGATAAATAAAGGGGTAGATGGCTGAGGGGACAGGAAAAATGGCTCAGGATCAGAAAACAAAGATTAGTAGCACATGGTTATTTTTCAAACTGCCAGGAAGTATGCAGTGGTGCCCTCTCAAGGTCAGTGTTGGAATCAATCTTCTTTTGAATATGTATCAATGACCTGAACTTAGGAATGCTGTACCGAACAAAATCTGAAAGTTTCAGGGAAGACACAAAGCAAGGACATGTACTAATAATTGATGGAGGGCTGCAAATGAATTCAGAAAGACATACTGGTGAAATGGACAAATGGCGAACACAACTTAAAGTTTTAAGAAGTCTGGAGTAATTTATTTTGTTGGGAACAAAGAGTGGAAGCACTTGGGATGGTAAAATAATGGTTGTTACTGAACTAGAAATTTGGAGGTCTGGACTAATGAATTCAAAACTAGTTAATTAAAAAGATTTGGAGTTTAAAAAAAACTAGATCAGTAATGATGACCATGAACTACCAGATTGCTGAAAAGCCCTAAACTAAAACAAAGAAATGCAGATTTGGAGATCTGAACCAAAACAGAAATTGCTGAAGAAACTCAGCATGTCTGGCTGCATCGTTAGGGAGAAAGCAGAAACATTTCAAGTCTGGCAAATCTTCAACAGAATGCTAGATTCTGCCAGCCTGAGTCTCTCCAGTGATTTCTGTTTTTGTTGCTGAAAAGCCCACTTTGTTTACTGATGTCCTTTAGCAAAGGAAAGTACTTCAGATAGGAATGTAGTTGAATCTTAACTGCTCCTGGGATAGGTTAGTAAGCCACTCAGTTGTCGAAAAAGATAGGTCACCATGCTCTCGTTGTCAATTAGTGTTGAGCAATAAATGCTAGCTTTGCTAGTGATGCCTATATCCTATGAACGAGCAAAAGAAGCAAGCTAAACTTAAAATGGTTCAATATTAAAGGGGGTGCAAGAGCAGAGAAACCTGGGATTCTGGAGTAATCAAATGGCATTATTGGCCAATTCTTGCCACCACACTTTAAGAGGTTTCAGAGGAGATTTACCAGGAATAAAAGGCTTCAGTTACCTAGGAAAAGCTAAGCTCGAGACTAAAAAGAATTAATCTGGAGATTTAATATTGATACTTAGGAGTATTTAGATGTAGTGAATAGGGGTGAAACTACTTTCTATGGCAAAATGTTGGTAACGGAAGCAGACTGCATACCTGCCAGTTATTGTACATAGAACTGCAGGGATTCTATGATTCTATGTAAAAACATTTTCTTTTCATGTAGTAGGTTACTGTGATGCAGAGTGCACTTTTGAAGGTGTGATGGAAGCACATTCAATAGTAACTTTCAACAGGGAGTTGGATAAAATTGCTAGGCCTTAGGGAAAGCATGGGGTGGGGGGTTGGAAAAGAGGTGCGACTAATTGGATAACACTTAAATTGACAGAAAAGACATTTAGGATCAAATGGGTTCCTTCTGTGTGGTATTATTGCAACCTTCTTATGATGAACTTCTCCGACCTGAGATACGTTAATAGTTACCATTATTTCTTCATTTTTTTTTGCTGTAGTTTACAGGAGATCTTATTGTTGCTTATATTGTTTCTCCTTAAATCCAATATTTTCCCCAAAATAAAGCAAAGAACTACAGATGCCAGAGATGTGAAACAAAACAGAAATTGCTGACAAAACTCAGCTGGTCTGGCGGCATCTGTGGAGAGAAAGCAGAGTTAACTTTTTGAGTCTGGTGACTCTTCATTGGAAGATGCTGGTAGCACCTGGCAGTTCCGATGAAGAGTCACCAGACTCAAAAAGTTAACTCTGCTTTCTCCCCACAGATGCCGCCAGACCTGCTGAGTTTTGTCAGCAATTTGTTTTTATTTTCCCCAACTATGTAGGAAGTGAGGATGAGTCATTATAATACAATAAAAAGAAAACAAAATTATACATAGTTCTTACCAGTTTTTCTTTATAAAGTTGCGCGATGCACATATGAGTCAGGGTGGGCTCTGCCTCACTGAGATCTGCTGTGCTTTATCAGAAAAGATAACACATACTTCAGCAGAATAAATAAGGCAGTTACATATTTAGCCTGTTGTGTCTATGCTCTCTCTCTGAAGGAACAATCATCTAGTGTCATCCCTCTGCCTTTTCCCCACCACCCTGCATTTTGGTTTTCTTCCTCTTCAGATAATAACCTTCTTCCCTTCAGAAAACTTAACTGGTCCTGCCTCCACCACATTCTGAGGGCCATTCCATATCCTAATCATCTGCCGTGTGCAAAATATTTTAACTCATATCACCATTGCTTTTAACGGTGTCCTGTGGTTCGCAATCCCAGCATTGAACACAATACTCTACTTGAGTCTGAAATCATATTTCATACAGGTTTAGCACAACATCCCTGCTTTTGCAATTTATGTCTGTAAGACGAGGATTCAGTATGCACTATTAACCAAGACCAGTCCTGTCACCTTCGATGACTAATGATTATACAAGTTCAGGTCTTTCTGCTCCTGCAACTCCTTCAGAACAGTACTCTTTCATATTATCTCTTTACATTCTTCCCTCCAAAATGAATCACTTCACCCTTTTCTATGTTAAAACTTAAAGCCACTTGTTTACCTATTTCACTAATCTATCTACATCCTTTTGTGTGCTAGGTGATCCTCGTGGTTTGCCATACTTCCAAATGTCATTATCATCTATAGATTTGAAAATCAACAAAAACACAAGATACAGTACTATGCTCTTGCCCCTTCAAAATGTAAGTGTATGGATTAGACGACTGGCTGGAAACTTGAAACATTCAGTACCACCTATGGGTAAATAACACTGGCTAATAACCTCTAATTACTGCTGATCAGGCAATATGGTAATTCATTATAAATGAACAACACCAGTATGTATTATATAAGTGCTTTATTTTACAACCACCAAAAATTCTTATGAACCAAATCACATGAAGGAATATTTTACAATGTGGCTCTAAGCACTCAGACTGACCTCGTTTAATGAAATCATCTCTTAATTTTCCAGCTTTCCACCGGTGAGAGTGGGAAAAAGACACTGCCGTTTGCCAACTTCAATTGCTACATGGTCATGCTACAAGTGGCTTAATTGGGGGCCTATGTTAATACTTTATTTTTGGTTTAAACTCACATAGGCAGTGAAAGAACGTTATTATTTTAAAAGTATAATAGATCTTGGCAGGAGGGCTGGCAGCAGTTATGGTAAATTACCGCAAACTCAACTATACCACTGCCAACATCAATTGTGTCAGACTGAAACTTTGCAAAGATTGGAATAAAGTCAAAGAGACTGGGTATGGTTTTACTTCGAATAGTCTGAACATTTCCTTTATTTAAGTTAATTTCTACTTGCCACCATAAATAAGGCACTGTTTTGCTTTTTGATTATTTAAATTGCATTTATGGCAAGCTCTAAAATTGTGGAGCTCTCTACAGCATTCATTTCCCCAGTTATATCTTCTAACCATTTAAAAAAAAAAAAGTCTGATTTTTTAGTCCAAAAATAACAGCTATTTCATTTGGTGTACTTGCTCAAAGATTTTTCTTACCTCACTTCCCTACCACTCTGCAATAATGTCCACACCCCATTGGGGCCTCTGTAATCTGGGATAGATGCAGCCTGCATTAAGCAAAATCAAGGGTAACATTTTAATATTCCAAGAAAGCAAAAATGAAAAAGGTCTATTTGTAAAAAAAATATAAATGCAAATGTTATAGTACCTTTAACATTGTGTTGAGACAGTCTACAATGCTCAGGAATTGTCACTGAATCACATTAGAAGATACCAGAACAAGGTGATCAAAAACTTGGCTGAAGACGTAGGTTTTAAGGAACATCTTGCATCAAGCAAAGGAAAGAAACAAAGATGCAGAGAAGTTTATGGCAAGAATTCCAGGGTTTGGGGCCTAGGTAGCTGAAGGCAACAGTGGAACAATGAAACCGTGAATTTTGGTTAGCAAAGTCAATCCACCAGCTTAATGTCTAACATTTCCTCAGTAGCAATAGTGATAATAAGCGGTCCCCTTGATACTCATACTATTTGTAAAAAATACAGGATATAAAGAATTGATAAACAAAAATGCTTTGAACGTAATGTTAATCAGATTGTTTAGTCGAGGTCATTGAATTGGATGATTTAGAATGATATTTTCATTTTTTAAATGCAATTGACGTAAAGTAATAAAATTTCATTCTTGTACCTCAATTGATATGCAAGGAGTTACAACTTGTGTTTAGATTGTTTCACTTGATGAGTGTATCAAAATCTCCACTCTGACAAACATTAAGGATTGTATGTGAAATACATGGATACACAATCAGACTTATCCACAAAAGCCTTCTGTTATCCAACACACTCTTGAAAATATGTCTTGTTCATGACTATGCATGATATAGATAGCAAATACTGATTTATCTAACAGGTACTTTCTATTGGAACCAAGATAAAGTTATTATCTCTAGATTTTCAAAGTAAGGGCTTGTATAGGATGGGCCAAAGGACTAAAAGTTAATGATGATATTCGACAGCTGCATCAGAAGACAGATTGTATAGAATGGGCTGAAGGGCTAAAATTGTTGATGATGCTTGACAAGCTGCATGATCTTGGATGAGCCCTGTGAACATTCCCATGCGTGCCGCAGACAGCACAATTGAAAGAAAAGACTTGTGTTCTGTAAGACCCAGCAGGTTAGTCTGTTGTATCTGTTGTTTTCTGTACTGGTTGTTTGTGGAGACCGCAAGAGCAAGAGCATTTTGTTCCAAAGCTTTTGGACTTCACCCGAGACCGGGATTGTGAAAGGTGCCACAAATGAACCTGAGCCTCCAGACCAGCCATCAATCAAGGAGTCCCCAAAGGGCAGAGGGATGAGAGACTTGTTTTCTCTTTTTCTCTTCCATTTATTATTACCATCATAATCATTTATAATTACTTATTAGACATATTTAAGTAAATTGCTGTTGTTGAGCCTTCTCTTAATTATATTTACCCGAATCTGAAAATAATCACGTGGATATATGCTGTGATCCAAGATACTTTTTAGTGATGAGGAATGGCATTCAGGAAAATACTTGAGAAGGGAAAGGCAACTGGATGCTCCAGAGACCTTCTGTATTCCAGGATGGAATGTGGCAGACTCTGGATTCCGGTCTGTAGCTAATTTGTTAGCATAATTAGGGCCCCCGCAAGAATTAGGGTCGGGGTAGGGTGTTCATAACCAGAAAAAGTGAGAAAGGAGGGTTAGACATGCAGGCTGCCGTACACAAGTGCAGAAACAAGACAGTTTACCACAAATGGGTTGGATATTATTAACAGCTTTGTGTTCTACGTGTAGGGAATTGAAAAAGTGCCAGGCCAGAAACAGGCATTTTGAGGCCACATTGATATCAGTAGAACAGCGTAACGTTGTCCTAACAGAAACAGTTAAGACAGTGCAGGAGACAGCTGAGAAGGCAGAGGTGAAACAGAACCAGATAGTATGCAGATGGCACAACAGAAAGAGAGAGCAAAACGGCGCAAATTAGAAAGTTGACCCAGTAAAAATGCATGCGTTATTAACTTCGCAATGGGACTCCGACCATTGGGACGGGGATATTTGGTATTCGTCTGATTCAGAGTCTGAATGGATGGACGGGGAAGAGAATGCTATTAAGCCCACCTCTGAGCGATCCTCAGGAGAAGAGGCTAATAGCACAACCCCTAATAATAAATAAGGCAAAAACAGGTTGGAGGATAAAACCCACAAAATTTGTGAGGAGTGAGAGATTACCCTATGTCCAAATTGCAGGATTTGGGGTCACACTTTAAACAAAAGTTGGGCAAACCCTTGGCCTTTTGGCTGATGCAGTTGTGGGACCAGGGTGCCGCCCATATTATGCTGACTGTCACAGAGCGAAGGAATCTGGGAGTACTAAGTGTTGATCCACATGTAAATAGTGTTTTTGGAAACATAGGGAAAACTGGATCATTGTGGACTGCACTGACACTAGCAGTAGGAAACAAGTATCCTTCCCTGATAGATTGGGAAGGTGATGTTGAAAAATGGGAGAGCATACCAGAAGGTATAAAATGTTTGAGGGATTTGGCTACCAAGCCAGTAATGTATTCTCCACGGTTTCAGGCACCAGACCAGGAAGCTTTCACAGCTGGAATGAGGAGCCGGCTAATGCAAAGTGGTCCACACTGGATGAGAAGTGCCTTGTTAAACATATTAGGGCCAGCCCAGGGACAGGCAGTGGGACAAGTATGTTTGTTGTTAGGACAGTTAGAGATGTGGAGGCTAGTAAGAGAAGAGTGAGGCCCACTCACGCAAGTGGTAAACAGGGACAACAAGGTGGAGATGGAGTAGGTTCGAAGGTGAAACAAAAGATAACCAGAAAGGAAATGTTCGCAGCATTATTAAAAGCAGGAACAAGAGTACGATAGATGGAGTATCTACCTATGCCATGTACAATATCTGCAGAAGGGACTGCTCTCCAAAGGGTAGGGAAGTAAGAGAGATCAAAGCAGATGTGGAGGGAGGAAAGGAAAACCAACTGAAGACAGGGTTTGCACTCCACTCCAACACAGAAAACATTTAACAAAAAAAGGTAATACTAAGGAAGCTAAAGTTGTTCCAAATCAGAATTCATTCATTCATTCATTCAAGATGTATGTGCCTTTCCTACTAACAAGCAATGTCCCACTGCAAACAGGCAGATTCCACAAGGTAAAATGCATCCACCTTTTATGAAAGATGTCATGATTTCCAGTGCTCCATCAGTTAATGCATCCGTGACCTTTGCAATCAATCCAAATAGAACTTTACTTTCAGATTCTTTTAAAAGTCACGCTACTGCCCTGAAACAAAGTGATTCCATCTCATATAATTAATGTGCCTCAAACCTGCCTACAATATCTACTGTATCCTCTCCAGTTACCAAAACAGTATTTGTGACGCAGTCAGAACCTTTACCTTCCTTTCACAGAGATTGCTTCAACATTAAACCTAATACCAACATGTTTGGGCCTGTCAAGAAATTCAAACCCATCGTTCAGAAGCCTATACAGAAAGGTAAGTGCTTACATAGTTCTCTAATGGAAGCAATCCAATCAGGGCAAAGCAAAGAATGACTTAGGAAGATTTTGAATAGTGATAAATGGTAACCTTAAAAAAAGATTCATTTGTTGCACCAGAGAATGAACTCTCTACACCTTTGGCATCAATTGGAGCACGCAGTGGAATTACAAAACCAAAACAGGCAACTTGGGCAGTATCAAAAGAGCTACAGAATAAAGGGGACTATTCTCAAACAGGACAACCAGCCACTGTATCTTGCGCTCCTCCTCCTCCTTCAGGTTTTCCAAAAACTGAGAAGTTCACCACCAAACCTGTTGCGAATCCAGAAGAGGCATGAACTGCATTATTAGAAGTGATTCAATCTGGCACCAATGCAGCTCACTTTCAGGACCCCCGAATAACTGGGAAAAAGGGAGAACTGGAGGCAAGATTTTCTGCGTTGTGAATTTTGCAGAAACGTTAACTGTGTTCTGGTTTGAATGCACTTTTATTTGTTGGTTGCTAAATGTCATCTCATATAATTAGTGTCTTTTTGTTCCCTGGAGCTCAAGATCTGGGGAGACTTCGAAGTGGAGTTAGCATTTTGGGAATGTCTGGTGATTTGAAAGTGTATCGCGTGCCTGTTTCTGTGTGAAGCAAGTACGGTTAACGTAGAGATAACAAGGTGTAGAGCTGGATGAACACAGCAGGCCAGGCAGCATCAGAGGAGCAGGAAAGCTGATGTTTCAGGTCTGGACGCTTCTTCATTCTTCAGAAATGGGGGAGGGGAAGGAGGCTCTGATATAAATAGAGAGAGGAGGAGGCGATGATAGAAGGTGGATGATAGATAGGTGGAGAGAAGACCGACAGGTCAAGGAGGCAGGGATGAAGCCAGTACAAGTGAGTGTAGGTAGGGAGTTGGGATGTCGGTTTGTCAGTGAGGAGGGAGGGGCGAGTAGGTGGGAGGGAAGACGGACTGGTTATGGAGGCAGAGATGAGGCTAGTAGGTAGGAAGTGGGGGTGGTGGTGGGGTTTGGTCAGTGAGGTGAGAGGAGCGGATAGGCGGGAGAAAAGACAGACAGGTCAAGGAGTCGGGGACGAGATGGGCTGGTCTCGGGATGAGGTTGGGGGTGGGGAAATTTTGAAGCTTGTAAAGTCCACATTGAGACCGTTGGGCTGCAGGGTTCCCAAGTGGAATAGGAGGCTGGAGGAACAGCACCTTCGGGTGGCATCGTTGTGGCAATGGAGAAGGCCCAGGATGGACATGTCATCCAAGGAGTGGTGCAGCTATGCTCGGTTCATGACAAACAACAACACCTCCTAGACGTGAGCCACTTCAACTCCCCCTCCCAGTCCTTGGACAACATGTCCATCCTGGGCCTCCTCCAGTGCCACAACGATGCCACCTGAAAACTGGAGGAACAGCACTGCATATTCCACCTGGGAACCCTACAATCCAACGGTCTCAATATGGACTTCACAAGCTTCAAATTATCCCCGCCCCCGCCCTCATGCCAAGACCAGCCAATCTCATCCCCGCCTCCTTGACTTGTCCGTCTTTTCTCCTACCTATCCGCTCCTCCCACCTCACTGACCAACCCCACTTCCTACCTAGCCTCAACCCCGCCTCCTTGACCTGTCTATCTTCCCTCCCACTTACCCACCCCTCCTTCCTCATTGACCAACCTCCATCTCAACTCCCTACCTACATTCACCTGTACTGGCGTCATCCCCGCCTCCTTGACCTGTCCGTCTTCTCTCCACCTATCTGCTCCTCTATCCATCTTCTATCATCACCTCCCCCTCTCGCTATTTATTTCAGAGACCCCTTCCCCTCCACCATATCTGAAGAAGGGTCCAGACCCGAAACGTTAACTTTCCAGCTCCTCTGATGCCGCCTGGCCTGCTGTGTTCATCCAGCTCTACACCTTGTTATCTCAGAAGGAACTGCTGAAACTGGAGTCTATCTCTGAGTGAGTATGGCTAATGTAATGACCTTTTAAGAAACCACCAGTGGTAGTGTAAAGCCAAAATTTGCAAAACATTGATTCGCAAAGCTTTTGCGACATTTACCTTTTGGAAATGGCTCTGTGTTGTGTTTGGACTGGATAAATTTTAATTCCTGAAATTACCATGTTTGGAATTTCATTTACTAGCCAAAATGAACTCCAAATATTGTTTTGACACGAGTGAAACTTTAATCCTGGATTATAAGATTGACTTATTGTTAATATCCAAGTGATTGGGATATTGGAATGTTGAAAAAGCAACTCCCTGCATGCAAGGAATTTAGGAAAGGCAAGTTTAACAAAGAGGTGGTCTTTTCCTTCCTCCCAGAAGGAGGAGAGACAGATGACATAATTACGTGCAGGAGTTTACGTCCCACCCCCTTTTTGAACCCACTGTAGATTCTGTGCTAATTAACCCGTGCTGCTTGACATGGAATGGATGGAGCTTGTTTGCTTTAAGAAATTGGAGACACTGAAGCCGAAACCCATTTGCAGAATTTCAAAGTTGCAACACAGTGACGTACCCACAACCCATCAATAACACATTTCAGTGTTGGGAAAGTATTGTGGAAATATCAATCGTAGCAAGTGTCAAGAATCTTGAAACCATTGAGCCTGCGTACACTTAAGCATATCATGTCAAAAACTATATTAAGCCTTACATGCCCTGGTATTCGAAAACATTTAAATGGAATAATTACCTGAAAATTTAAAGGGATTCTGGAAAATGATAAAGTGCATACACGTACACACAGTCACAAGTGTGGCTAGGGGAGGCGACAGCCTAGTGGTATTATCGCTGGACTGTTAATCTAGAGATCCAGATAATGTTCTGGCGACCCGGATTCGAATCCCGCCATGGCTGATGGTGGAATTTGAGTTCAATAAATATCTGGAATTAAGAATCTAATGATGACCATGAATCCATTGCCAATTGTCACAGGGAAAAATCCATCTGGTTCACTAACGTCCTTTTGGGAAGGAAACTGCCATCCTTACCTGGTCTGGCCTACATGTGACTCCAGACTCTCAGCAATGTGGTTGACTCTTAACTGAACAATTAGGGATGGGCAATAAGCGCTGCCGAGCCAGCGACTCCTTCATCCCATGAATAAAAATAAATAATGAAGAAAAAAATGGTTCAATACATTAATAAAACCATTAGTAACTTCAAGGGAGTAAACAGTATATTGAATTTGGACAATTTGCATAGAGATATTTCAAATCTCTAGATGAGTTACCAAGTAACTTTAAAATAGTCGGTGATCTTAGTAAAAGAACAAAAAGTGTGTTGTGCCTGAATCAAACAGAAATGTTTGACTTCGGTTTTAAAATATTACAAGATTATGTTCCATGGACTACAAATCTCAAATCAGATACGGTGGTAATAGTTAAGTTGCAAAATTGGATAAAATGAAGTAATTTAAGATGAATATTGGTGGCAGGAGAAGAAGAAGAAAAAAAAATATAATAATGGTTGAGATCGCTATTAAGGCTAAAATGCATTTTAGTGGAAAGCAAGTTTAGATGAGTACCAAACTGATAACTTTCTCTTGGTGATGTTTGTATCTTTGTCTTTTGTTTTAAAAGAAGAAGAAAAATTGAATTGGCGATCAAGCCACCAACCTGGGGCATTGGGACCATATGCTGAGGGACGAATAAAATCTCATAGATCATTTGCTAAGATCATGTGGGAGTCAAGAATGCATGACATGGTCTTGGGACACCGATGTAAATGCGCAAAAGTGAATGTTACCTTGGAGGTAACATACATGAGATGGTTTTAAAAAAAAAACGCACTGAAGAACAGGTCTCAGACATGAACACCTACTTGACAAAAGGATTAATGTGGCTTGGAACAGCACGAAAACCTAGTTTAGATAATAAAACACCGACACAAAGTCCAAACAGAAACTGACTTTAAAACAAAGTAAATAGTATTATTGAAAGGGATACAAAGTGAGACATAAAGATAAGACGTATGATTGGTTATTATGTCAAAATGTTACAGAAATGAGAGAGTGTAGATTCTGGGAGGGCTACTGGTGGACTGCTTGAAAGGGCCCATCGGATGGCATACAGATACTCCATCATGAGCACTTGTATGACTAAACCTTTAGGTGAAATTGTAATGTGTTAAGGCAGTTAGTGTACATGAAAAAAAGGCTGAGCTAAGAGTCAGGTGGTGTAGGAGTCTGAATAGGGAACTAGAAAAAAAATAGAAATTAAGGAACCTGAATCTGGAATATACTGAATTTGACAGCAAATAATGTAAATAGATTAACTGAAAAGAATGTAAACAATATTCTGGTCACCTCAATCAGGTGACATGACTTGCTGGTTCCATTATCGTGTCTGTGTCTATGTAAGGGTTGGTCCCCAAAGGCCATTACAATCATTAATTTGATGGTACACCCTATTGTTGTATTTTTTGTATTGATGCTAGTTAATTTCACTAGTTTTAATCTTCTACTGTAGGTTACGTACCCTTATTTTACATTCTTGTGCACCTGTCACGGATTTGTGTCCGCATTTGCAATTGTAACATGTTCCGCTAGATATCATCAGGAGTGGATTGTATAGGATGGGCCGATACTCGACAAGCTGCACGACCTTGGATGAGCTCTATGAACATTCCCGTACGTGCTGCAGACAGCACAAATATAAAAAAAAAAAACTTGTTTTCTGTACGAGCCAGCAGTTTCATCTATGGTATCCATTGTTTTCTGTACTGATTGTTCGAGATACTGTATGAGAGAGAGAGTGAGTTTCATTCCAAGGCTGTTGGACTTTACCTCAGACCAGGATTCTGAACAGTACCACGAACAAACCTAAGCCTCCAGACCGGCCATCGATCAAGGGGTCCCCGAAGGGCAGAGGGATGTGAGACTTGTTGCTTGTGTTTTCTTTACCTTTTCCATTTATTATTACTTAATAAACATTCATATTTAACCAAATTGCTGTTGAGCCTTTTCTTAATTATATTTACCTGAATCTGAAAAGAACTACTCAGATACATGCTGTGATCCAAGACAGGGCTGTGTCCTAATTCATTGGCTGAGACATGCCATTCTGAGCGTGCCTTGAAATTTTAGCAAATAATGCTGGCAGCTTGAGTGTCTTGAATTACGTGTTCTCATGCCCTGGCCCCAAGTTGGGGAGGGGAAAGAGGTGTTTATTTGCCATGATAAAATGAGACAAACATTTGGCTACTTTAGAACTGTCGGTAAATATTACACAAACAATGAAAATTGCTGCTTGTTTAATCATGCAGCCTGAGGAATAACTTGTTTTTAAAATTATGAAGAGGCTGATTTAACTAGATGTAGAGAAAATGATAAATCCAAGACCGTCACCAATAAAATGAAACAAAGAATGCAGGAGACAATTTTAGAATAATTATTCAGAATGAGGAGGATGTGGAACTTGTTATCATAGTGAGGGTGAGATGAATGGCATACACGCACTTATGGAGAAACTAGCTAAGTAATTAAGGAAGAATGGAATAGAAGTATGCCTTAATGGAGCAAGATGAAATAAGGTGGAAAAGCACTTCTATGGAGCAAATGCTTGCTGGGCCACACAGACCATTTCTGTTCAGTTGGTTCATTGCAATCAACTGGTCTATTTCTGAATTCGACAGACTATATACAGTGCTCTGACTGACATCCTATAAACTAAAATTATTCTACAGCATTGGCTATTTCCATTCAAAGCAATGGAATCAGGCATTCATGTCAGTCTCACCCTACTTGGGAAAAGATGGGTTGTTACTACGTTCTGATGCAAGCATTGAGTGTCTTTCGGACCACACTTTCAAACTGATGTGATGAAAACCATGTTAGCTATTAAATTTTGACAAGCTAATCTTGCTACACCTATAAACTGTTTCATAGCAGCTTGAATGCAGCAGACTAAGCAGAAATAGTTTGAAATTCTTGTGATCTGCCAACTATGGTTCTCATTTCTCTGACTTGGTTATAGTAGTGCCTTACCGTACTGATTCCTGCACCAGAATAGATCACTGGGTATTGTGCTTCTTGAATAGCTGCTGCCAGCAGGTTAATTTTTCTCCTTAGTTCTTCGGGTTCATCAATAACCTAACAAGAATAAATAGCAGAGCTGTCACAGCCTAAACATTTAAATGCATCTAATCTACAATAGCACCTTAAGGAACTGTATTCTACAAATTATTTAAAAGAGTAAAGAAACCTTGCATTTATAGAACGCCTTCCATATCTAGGAGGTATCTCAAACTGCTTAAAAGCAATTAATATCTCAAATGTAGCATGATGGAAATCATGGCCTGGTTTTCCTGGAGTATTTATAAAATCTTTATCGTTTATGAAAGTATGCACAATTCCCAAATGTACTGGTCTTTAGATCCAGATAGAAAGCACAGATCAAGTTTCTGTATTTAACTGGAATTATTTATTACAAATAAATTTGAGCTATAGGTAAATAATTATGAACCATCGATACATACAGTTAAACATACAGTTTAAAGTCTCCCCTACAAACATATACAGACAGACAAGAAAAATGGATGTTACAGGCAAAGGGAACAACAGGGAAAGTAGTTCAATGATGCCTGACCACAGGTTTTGCTGTTTCTTGATCTTCTTTCTCCTGGTACTTTCAGGAGGTACTTGCTTGCCGGAGACACAAGGTGACCAATTCACATTTGTAACATCTCCAATTCATTGGTTCAATGTAACAGCTTACACCAACATTTTTGTCTCTCTGCAGATTGAGTGGACGCTTTGCAGAACACCTATATTCCGTCTATAAAAACAACCCTGAGCTTCTGGTTGCCTGCCACTTCAAAACATCATTGTGTACCACACTAACATTTCTATCTCAAGCCTGCTGCAGTGCTTCTACAAGGCTCAGGGTAAGTTGGAAGAGCTGGTTCTCATTCTGCTTGGGGTCCCTGCAGCCTTCAGGACTCAATAAGCAAGTTCAATAATTTTAAAACGTGAGCACCCCTTTCCACGTCCTTTACCCACTCCCATAGCTAGTCATGACATGAGGTGTTTCAAGCACAATCAACCCATTTTCACTTACTCATGGTCCCCATTATCAGCTTTTCTTCTTCCCTGGCTTACTATCAACCATCCCTTTGTCTGCCTAACTTCCCCCGCGCCCCCAAAACCTTTTCTGGGCTCCATCTCCACCTATCCACTCACTCTATTCCCTGTCATCAGCATAACAACCATCTTTTATAGTTGTCTTCTGGAGAAAGGTGACCGAACTCGAAATGTTAACCCTGCTTTCTCTCCAGATGCTGCCAGACTTGCTGAGTTTCTCCAGCAATTTTTGTTTTGTCTTAGACATCTTTGCGCTCTTGGCTAATACTTATTCCTCAACAAAGATCACTAAAACAGATTATTTGGTCACTATCACAAATTGACCATTGTTTCTTACATTACAATAGTGACCACTTTTCAAAAGCTATTAAGACATTGCGAAAGGCAAGGAAATGCACGTTCTTCCCCTTGTAGTCAGTAGAAGGAATAATAGGGACTGGTCATAACAGTAGTCCAATACTACAAGAAGTTCTAAATTTAATTTTAAATTAATTGTTTCTCTAACTTAAATCACTATTAACCAAGCCTGTTACTGTGTATAACTGACCGATGTGGAAGTTCAGGAGTCAACCACAAAGCACGAGACAAATTACTTACCTCTTCAAGTTTCCTCTTTCGTGCCTCAGTCTTCTGTTTTCGCTTTTCCAACTCCTGCACAGTATCAACACATCCTGCAAGCACAGCGAGGTCATCCTTTGTTCGTAGTTCTTCTGGTTTTTGTAGGATTTTGGAGACCTGTAAGAGATTCAGATATGGAGCTATTAGAAGAAATGGGCTACTAAAACATGGAATACATTATCACCAGTTGAAACCCAAGCACATTCAATTATCCAACTTCCTCATACTAAATGAAGAAAAAATTTTTAAGAAAGGTACATAGAGGGGATATAGCTTTAAATTGAGAGGCGATAGAGATAGGACAGATGTCAGAGGTAGATTCTTTACTCGGAGAGTAGTAAGGGCATGGAATGCCCTGCCTGCAACAGTAGTAGACTCGCCAACTTTAAGGGCATTTAAATGGTCATTGGATAAACATATGGATGATAATGGAATAGTGTAGATTAGATGGGCTTCAGATTGTTGTGCTGACCTGTGAAACCATTGAGGGCCGAAGGGCCTGTACTGCGCTGTAACGTTCTATGAAACGGCAAGAAAATTGAATAAGAACAAATAACTACTGTGGATAAAGTGAACAGATTCCTCAATTTTACAAACAACCTGAGGGTATTAGTTTGCAAACTTTAATATCAACAGATACATTCTTAGTGCTAGCAAGTAACAGTTATTTACAGTCATGTTTGAAGTGAACACTGTTTAATATGTGAAAGAATGGCATAAAAAAGCTTAAAAGAGTGCACCCACAATTTAGCACTGCCAAATAAAGAGCTTGGAACAAGGTTTCAATGCCTGTCCCCTGACAAAATAAAAGTTGTGCTCAAGCCAATTCATTTTATCACTGTACCTACGCAGTTCTTGTGCAAGACTCTTCATAGATTACCTCACATCACTTCCACAACTACCAAATCGGTCACGTATTGAACAAATCAAAATGTTCCCTCTCAGCACATTCCCAGTTTATAAGTCCCAGATATTTTCCCTTGTGTAATCATTCTGATTAATCAGAAACATGTTTTCAAACTTATATGTTTATTAAAAGTAGTACACAGATGAAGATAGCAAGAAGAAATTAACTGTTACTGTTGAGCGTTTTAAACATTTCAAATTTCAAGAACCCATGGTGGCTCAGTGGTTAGCACTGCTGCTGCACACCCTCGGGCAACCGTCTGTGTGGAGTGTGCGCATTCTCCCTGTGTCTGTGTGGGTTTCCTCCGGATGCTCCGGTTTCCTCCCACAATCCAAAGATGTGCAGGTTAAGTGACTGGCCATGCTAAATTGCCCATAGTATCCAGGGATGTGCAGGCTAGGTGGATTAGCCATTGAGAAGTGCAGGGTTATATGGGTGGGAGTATGGGTCTGGGTGGGTTGGTGTGACTCGATGGGCCAAATGGTCTGCCTCCACACTGAGGATTCTACCAAGTCACATTTCACTAAGATCCTATTGACAACTATTATTTCCATCTTCAGTGGATAAAACATGTGAATTTTAGACACTTTGCAATGAAATGGAGAAAAGAAATCCACGATAATCTCTGATGAAATATGGAATTCAACAACAATAAATACTTCATCAAGCGAAGGTATAGACATAGTAAAACATTACAAAATTTAGAGATGTGCAATAAGGCAGTCATAACTTATTCAATATTATAGATCAGTGACATCTCTAAACAGGTTGATTAGAAAAATGTGAAATCTTTTTTCTAATGCTAGAGACAGTTGAATGTTCAATCTTTGACAGTCACAAAAATGCCAGAGTGTCTCATTAAAATGGCTTCATGCTGTTTATTCATAGGCCAGACATGATAAACTTGAAACAAATACTCATTGTACTAAAAGAATAGCATGGAAAACTTTCATGTAGTTAAGTGAATTTACAGTACTGAAGAATAGTTTTTCAAATCAGGCACTTGCCTTGGTGTCTCCATGTTAATTAGCAATACTCTAGCAAATTAACTCTGAAGTGATTCATGCCAACATGTTACCTCTCGCAGATGCAACCATTTGTAGGCAAACCAATTTTCTTTCACTTTGTAAACAGCACTTTTATTTTCATAATAAACTGGGGTGCTTTACAGGGATTGCACTGCAGCAGTGACTGTAAAGATTCATAAGACTAATCATGGGATTCAGGGAGAATGTGCATACTCCACACAGATTGAAATGAGTCATCATAACCTTCTGGATAGTCCCAGACACAGATGGCCAGACAGTACAGAGGAGTGTAGCTGCTCTTCCCATCACAGCAACACAGGTGATCATAGTAATTGGTTTGTGTCCCTCGGTCACGTTGCCGCAGAACACTCCAAGTAGTTGGACTATACCGTACCACCTGTCTCTTGTGGAAAAATTTGCATAGGAAAACTCCTTTAACCACATGTCAATCAGGCAATGGTCAGCGCATAGCATCCTCTAGACCCTGCAGGAAAAGGAGATGGTAGATCCTGTTGGATTGTTCCCCGAGTGAACTGTCAAAGTTATTTGGCAGATTGCCTCATCACTAGAGCTTTCCAACAAGCACAAGACATAGCTTGGCTGGTGGTGAGAAGGGGACTAACCATCAGATCCTTCACTTATGCCCAGAAACTCATTACCACCACACACTGTCCACGAAGCAGCAGTGGAAAAGAGACCATCACACATCTCTTTTTGGAATGTGCCTTTGCAAAGAAGATCCAGAGAGAAATACAGTGGTTTCTGTCAAGATTCATTCTGAGCAGCTCTGTGCCACAGCTCCACAGGCTATTCCCCAGGACTACACCAAGACAAACATCAATTGCACCTGGAGGACCATCGACTCAGTGGATGATGCTCTTTGGTCTGCCCAAAACTTGTTGCTCTTCTTGTGTAAAGAGTTGAGCTCGACTGACTGTTGCAACTGGCACATTCCAAGATCCGGTACTACATGCGGAGGGATGCACTAAAAAGCTTGAGGCAGCTGCCACCAAGGCACTGAGGGGTAAGGTCTAATGGCTTTCTGCTGAAATATGAGGGTCTGTTCCATTGAGATACCCAGGTAGTCATAATGGAAATGTAAATAGTTTCCTTTCATGTTTAGGAGATGCTGTTTTTGTTGCAACTGTGTTGAAGCTCTAAGGAGGAATGTTAAAATTCCACTGTATTTTCTGCAAAGTCTGTACAGAACTGTTTTGTACTTGTAATTTACTTGCAGATAGTTTACAAATAAAGTATATTTTTGGAATAAAAAAGCTAGCTCAATTTTCCTTTTGCTCAACAATTTGGTCCCTTCCTTTGAAACCACTGATTGCATACTGGAGTACAAATCAAAGAATCCAGGCAGCTTCTAGTGCTTTGCCCAACTAGCCATTCTTCACAGAAAGGAAGCATCTCAGCTTACTCCAGTTCTATCCTTAACTCATCCAGACAGAAAAGGAGCAGCAATCAGGAACCTTAGCAGCCCCCCTCCACCCAGTTGTAGTGATTGGATCAAGGTTGGCCAGGTGGATCTCAGAGTATGAGATCCTTGATTAGGGCTGTTAACTTAGGCCAATTAGGGAATCGTAGCTGATAGATATAAACAGAAGTCTCCTCTTTCACGGTTATGTTTGAGCCTGGTATCATTGGAGAGGGAGCACACAGCATCCACCAACACTCTTGATGCCTTTGGGGAGAAGTGGGCACCGTGGGGGATGCAGTGCTTTATGTCTCCCCCCAACTCTACTTTGATTTAGTCCCCTCCTTCACCCCCTACCCTCCCCTTCGCTTTTTGATGTAATCATTGCCTTCATCAGGCTTTGCTTGTTAACGCTTCACTAGCCACATGGGTTCTTTCCTGGTGGCGGAAAGTATAGGATACAGTCTGTGTACAATGCTGTCTCTTTTACTGAATCACTAGTGATGTACACACAGCCACGGGTGATCTGGGGAAAATATAAGCACTAAGCTAGACCTTTGGGGGCAGCAGGAGTGCAGTGGAATACTTAAGAAAAAATAAATAAGAAAAAAATCTTTTAAAATAAACAGGAGTCTCAGGGATTCTCCTCACTCTGGGGATTGGCTCTGAGCTAGCTGGTCAGAGTCCACGTACTGCGAATGTGTAAATAAAGGGTGACTTGGTGACAGGATATCAGTCTCCGTCTTGTTATTTCAGTGGCAACAAGAGAAAATAGTACGCTCCTGAAGAAAATTTGCTCGCAACAATATTGAGTTGGGGTAAGCATTTCTGGCATCATGCTTTTACTTGGGAAATCTGACTCATTCAATCCTTCCCTCAAAGACTGGGCCCAGAACGTGGAAAGAATGCATTATTTCTTTCCGGGCAAGTGACATTGGGGCAGAAGAAAAGCACAAGCAATTTTCATGACAGCTTGCAGACCTGCAGCATCTTTGCTTATTAGGAGCCTAACTTTCCCTGAGGCACCAGATTCTAAAACCTTTCATGAGTTGATTAATTTAATTAAGGAATACTACGACCCCAAGCCTCTTCTACTTCTGAGAACCAGGGAAATTTGTATCAGGATTTTTGATGAGGATAAGATGCCTGGCAGAGGTATGTGATTTTGGGTTAACTCTGAATGAGATGCTGGGACACCATTTGGTATGTAGAATTAACAACATAACGATGCAAAAGCACCTTCTATCTGAAGCTCAACTGTACTTCAAACAGGCACAACAACTGACTGCGTCATTAGAAAATGCAGCAAGCAGAGCACGTGAGCTACAGGATATTCCAATGGAAGTGGACACCCTTGCACGTTCAAGTGAGCTTGAGGAATGCCACTCGAGTGTGGGCAATCACATAGCCTCACGCAGGACATATCCTGAGCAGAGGGACTCTAGGACTGCCACTGCAAAACTCCAAAACAAAGCCAAGCCTCGGCCAATTGGCTAAAATGTTCTTCAAGATCCGGGCTGACAAGTCATTGTAAATGCTGCTGGTATGCAGACTTGAGACAGTAAAGGAGTTCTACAAGGCCTGACTTGAGTAACAGAAGTCATAGATTGGTATCCAGGACAGTGCACATCCTGGAAGTCTATGTACATGCAGTTTGGAACAGTTAAATTCTTTAGCAACATCCAAATCGAGACCAAAACAAACGTGCGGTCAAATAGTTACCCAATTCTAGTGGAGATCAATACCAACACAGCTGCATCAATGATTGCAGAACCAGTCTTTAACAAGATTCATTTTGGACTCCAAGCCTTGTGTTTGCACAAGACGTCTGCCAGACTGAGAATGTATAGCGGGGAATGTAGATTTATGGAGAACATTTTTACAAGGTCTACCCCAGGTTGCCATTCATCTGGATGAGATCAGCAAGCACTTGGAGAACTTGAAAATAGTGCTTAAAACGTTTCTCCCAGTGGAAGTACACCTGAAAAGGGAAATATGTATTTTCCAGGGACCCCAACTGACCGACTTGAGCTAGGAAGTCAACAAGATCAGGTTACACCAATTGGAAGATCAAGGTGGGGCATTCAAAGGTGCCCCAGCTCCCATGTCTATACCGGAGCTGAGGTCCTTCCTTAGGTTGGTGAATTATTACAGAAAATTCACACATAACCTGGCCTCCATCTTTACACTGGTTATTGAAAAAGGGTCAGTCTTGGAAATGGTCACATAGCCAAGAAATAGCCTTTATGGAAGTGAAAAAGCAGATATCACCATCTAAGATGTTTGCCCACTATGATCCCAAGCGAAATGTGATGCCTCACCGTATGGTATTGGGACAGTGCTTGCTCAACAGAGAGGAGCTGCTGGTAGTGTATGCTTCCTGGAATTTGGCTGATGCCGAGCACAAATACACCCAGATACAGAAGGAAAGTTTGGTGGTCACCTTTGGTGTGAGAAAGTTCCACCAATACCTTTACGGACATAAATTTGTAATCGTAATGGACAACAAACCTACGGCTACTTGAAGGCCATGTCACCCTCAGCTTCAGGTTGAATTCAGCAGTGGGTCCTTAATCTCTGTTGGTACAATTACAAATTGGAACACTGTCCGGGAAGCTAAGTGGCAAATCTGGATGCTTGTGCCACCTCTCACTGACAGATGCATCACCAGTGGTGTCACCACTGGAAGCGTCAGTTCTGGTTTTAAACTTTCTTGAGCACACTTACGGTCACCACAGACAATATCATACTGTCAAGACAAAAAGATCCTGTTCTGACAAAACTAAAACAGCTGATGGTGATGGAGAAAACAAAAGGGCCATCACAAACAGAACTGAAACCTTGCTGGACTCGGCGAGACCAGATCGACTTAGAGGATGGGAAATTATTATTGTGGGAATGAGAGTGCTTGTCCCAAGTAAACGTCACCGCCAGATACTGGTTAAACTCCACCAGGATCATCCAGGAGTTTCCAAAATGAAGATGTTGGCAAGAAGTTGTCTCGTGGCCACGAATGGATTTGTGTAGTAGTGCCCAGAATTGAACAAGGACAAAAATTACTGCCAGCAGCTTCCCTGCATTTGTGGAAATGGCTGGGTAGACCCTGGACTTAGTTACATGTTGACCATACCGGTCCTTTCATGGGCTCAACTTTCTTGGTCATTGTGGATGCCTATTTGAAGTGGTTCAATGTGCATAGAAACACCAATGCCGGACACATGCCTCCTCTAAGCAAGAGAAACAGTTTTCTTCAGGGGAGGAAGTTTGGTGTCAAAACTGCAAAAATGGCTTTGTGACATACAAATTTTGTGCAAGTGAGGCGGTCCTCAACAAACACGTGGATCACATGAAAGCTGGTATCTCACAAATGGGGCAGGAGCAAAACATACCCGATCCCTCAGAGTGGCCAGAAAGACTGTCAAAAACCATAGGTTCTCCATCGAGCAAAGAGACCTCAGAGTCTGAGATGGAAGCAGCCGATGTCACACCTCAATACCGTTACCGCCTGAAGAACCGGAAGAATTTCTTCCGAGACACTCCAGGCATAAGAGGTGGGCTACGGTGCGGTACACTCCACCTGTGACCAAGTTAAGAGTCAGAGAAACCAGTCATGAGGCAAAAACATCCCAGGAGAAGCTACAAGAAAAAGAATAAGCCTACATCCCCAGACCTGAGGGTGGGGAGGGATATAGTGGTTAGAATGAGGTTGGCCAGGTGGATCTAATTGAGTATGAGATCCCTGATTTGGGCTATTAACCCAGGCCAAATCAGGGAGCCCAGGCGGACAGATATAAACAGGAGTCTCAGGGATTTTCCTCACTCAAGGGACCGACTTGTACTGCGAACATTTAAGTAAAAGGTGACTTGGTGGTGGGATAGCAGCCTTCGGGGAGTTATTTCACGAGAAATGCACATCTTTCTACTGTCGGCACATAACAACTAAGATGAGACAGTTGGAAAAATCAAGCTTGGGTATTTTGCTCTTCTACTTATTAAATCAATTACTAAATCATACAATCCTTTGCAAGTGAAGTCATACTACAGGATCTATGGACATGGTCTGGCAGTTGTCCCACTAGTGGAAAAAAATACTTCACTATCAACAATGTAACTGTGTGCATGAATGTGGCAGGCTGAAATGGGTAACCTATTTCATATTTTAAAAGGTATACAACAATTTCTTTTTCACCTTCCACACACATATACAAATCATTTTTGAGAACAAGATAATAAAATGGAGGATGGCAATCTAAGGATCAGAAAATTATGACAATTAAAATGACTTCCCTCACTCATCGTTATGTTGGAAATATTATATTTGGTAAAACAAAACCAGGAAATTGACAGCCTCCACATAGCTGCAAAAGTTTCAATCTGATAACCCAACTGGTTAGACCATAAAGTGTACTAAGGAGCAGATCAAGGGGCTCTTGTGAAGTGGTAGTGCCCTTACACCAGGATCATAAGACTTGGGTTCAAGCCCTACCTGCCTTCAGAGGTGTTACATAACATGCCTGAGCAGTTCAAGGTTCTACGACTACTTGTGAGTCACTGTGTTGGAGGCTGGAGGGTGAAGAAATTGAGGGTGGAGGGCAGGGAAATTGAGGGGGGAACGGCAGCACAGGGAAATTGAGGGTAGAGGGCAGGGTAGGGGAGCAAGGGAAATTGAGGGTAGAGGGCAGGGCGGGGGGTGGTGGAGGGAAATTGACGGTGGAGGGCAGGGCGGGGGGGGGGTGGAGGGAAATTGACGGTGGAGGGCAGGGCGGGACATGGGGTGATGATGGAGATACCCAGGGGCAATGACGGAACCTGGAAACGCCGGCCCCAGTATTCAGGTCAGGAGAGGAGGCTGATTTCCGAGGGCAGGGTCCGCCCCTGTCATTCAGCACCGCCTCGGGCCCTCCCTCCTCCTATCCCCGGGGAAACGAGCCGCCCCCTCCCGCTCTTGGATCGACCACCCGGACACCCAGCAGATAATCAACCGCCGTGAAAACCTGACCAGTTTGATCCTGGCCCTCTGCTCCTCCAGCACTCGCTTCTGCCGCCGATCAGCCGCTTTCCGGACCTCCCGTTGGGATACTCCGGCCATCACCAGGAGGAGGCGCAGGGCTCTTAGGCGACACTGAGCCACCGGGCCCTTTAAAACAAGGAGGCGAGTACGGCGGAGAGCGCGGCTCTCGGAGTCCGCATACGTTGCTGCCTCCGCCAGCAGCGGCTCCTGTGGCTGGAGTCCAAACAAGACTCACCCTTTCAGCAAGGCACAGTGGGCTCATTCTGTGAACGGGGTTAGGGAACCGGCTGGGA
Source organism: Ginglymostoma cirratum (assembly GCA_024137785.1). Classification (NCBI taxonomy): domain Eukaryota; kingdom Metazoa; phylum Chordata; class Chondrichthyes; order Orectolobiformes; family Ginglymostomatidae; genus Ginglymostoma; species Ginglymostoma cirratum. The sequence continues at coordinate 6,744,452 of JAHRHZ010000082.1, forward strand.
AAGGTCTGTCTCTGTGTTCTGTATCAGCAGGGAGACTGGCTAATGGTAATGTCACTGGGCTAGTAATCCAGAGCCTCTGGGCTAATTTCTCGGTATCAAACCCAATGGTGAATTTGAATTTAAAAAATCAGGAGTAATTTTTATAAAAACAGTTACTCAAATAAAAGAAAAATACTGTGGCTGCTCGAAAACTAAAATTGAAACAGAAATTGCTGGAGAAACTCAGCAGGTGGAGAGAGAAACAAAGTTAATGAATCTGAAGAAGGGTCACATCAGACTCCAAATGCTCACTCTGTTTCTCTCTCCACAGGTGCTGCCAGATCTGCTGACTTTCTCAAACATTCTGCGTCTTTTTTTTTGGTTCACTTGAGAGAAAGTAATCTGCCATCCTTACATGATCTGGACTATGTGAAACTCCAGATCCATTGCAGTGTGGTTGACCCCTAACTGCCTCCTGAGCCATTACGAATAGGCAATAAATGCTGACCTGGATAGTGACACAAACATCCTGTGAACAAATAGAAAAAAAAACTCAATGTGACATTTTGGATTGTAACATTTCTTAAAATATAACTTGCAATTCTTAACTGTGTTTTTGCCAAGAGGTCAGAGTTATTGATTTTTAAGTCCCAGGTGCATTTTTTTTATATTTAATTTGATTTTGCTCAAACTATAACGCAAGAAGAATGATGACTGGCAATGAATTATTCAACCATTCAGCATCTCAAAATTAAATGGAAATACACACAAAACTAGTATATTAAATTGAACATCCCTAATTTATGTGCTTGTATTTGAATATATGATGATTGCATAATATTACGTTAACAGTTATTAAGTTAACATTGAAAGTTTAATTGTTCCTTGATCAGAGTAGCAGTCTTGAATGTAAGTCAGAGCCTTGTGGGTTCAAGCCTGTATCCAGAAATATGAACACATAACCTAGGCTGACATTCCACTGAAGTACAGAATGAACACTGCACTATTGGAGACACAGCCTTTGAATGAACTATTGAACAGACACAATACCTGCCCCCTCAGGTGGACAATAAATAGCAGAGGAGTTCTCCATGGTGTTCTGGCCAATACTTATCCCTCAACCAACACTACTAAAACAGATTACTGGTCCTTGCTGTTTGGTAGTAAAGTTCACTGTTTCAAAAACTGTCCATTGTAAATGGAGATAGAAAGAACTGCCGATGCTGGAGTCAGAGATAACAGTGTGGAGCTGGAGGAACAGCTCCTGCCTGGCCTGTTGTGTTCCTCCAGCTTCACACTGACTATTATATATTCTACATTGCAACAGTAACTATACCTTAAAACGTCTTAATTGACTGTAAATGGTTTGAAACATCCTGAGATTCTGAAAGTAGTTTTATTTCTGAGTTTTAATTAATACAAGAACAAAATACCTCAATTGCTGGAAATCCAAAACAAAAACAGAAAATTCTGGAAATACTCAACAGAACGGGGAGCATCTCTGGTGAAATCAATACAGTTCATGTTTTTGTTGGTGACCTATCAGAATAATAGATGTTTTAGTAACCTAATGAATTTAAAACATTTGTCCGGTAAGAATATTGTTAAGTGTCAGAGGAAGAAAAAGTACTGTGAAATTTAGGTTGATATTACTGAAGCTATCTATTCTAAGAATATGATTTACACAGGTAATGCTGTGGTCATGTAACAGTTGTATCTGTATCTACCATCAACATGTGCATAAATTACCTCTGTATTTTCATGCAGGACTCTGATGCTACTACAAATCTTCCTTTAGCTAGAGCATTGGGATTTGGGTTGTAGGCACAGTCTTCAACAATACTAGTCAGTGACTAATCAGCCAATGGTAAACTGGTGCTATGCCAGTATTCTCACATTCCCTCAGAAAATATAGTATTTCGCCATGAACAAGACATCTGTCAATGGAGATTAATAGGCAATGGAGAATTCCGTTGAAGTTACCATCAGTGGCCGGCATACTTAAAAGGAAGGAAGGTAGGTAGATCTTTGAGATTTGACAATATCCTTTGGGGCTGGTATTAAATGCATAAGTAGTATCTTCATTATTCTGTATACACCTGTTTTACTATAATGTTTAGAAAATAACAGCATCCATTCAAAATAAATTGAAGATAAAAGAATACAATACGCTTTATATCTGGTTAGATCGTCATGGAAACCAAAAAAAATTTATATCTAACACCTGTGATAGAATGAAACAAGCAGCTATGTAAAATTTATAGAAAAGGAGCTTTGAGAAAGTTGTTCCACAAAATGCACACCTCACCACGCATTTGCAATGCATTTTATAGTTCTGGCATGAAAAGCCATATCAAATGTAGTAGTGTGATGTAATGGCAATCCACAATGGACTGTTTGTCTCTTATTGACAACCTTATTTGTAGAGATAATCACTCACTCCTGACCACTGAGCTCATGCATTATAATGGGCCAGATACTGCAGCTAACATGCTGGTAAGATAAATTTAAACTGTCGACTTGATCACATATCACATAAGCAACTTCCTATGTCAATTTCAAAGAACAGAACTGATTCCTGAATCAGATGCTTCAAAGAAGGAATGAGACTTGCAGTTTCATTCTTCCTGGTAGAATTGGCTGAGAAATTGTGGGTTAGCAGCCTCTTAATTTTCTGTTCCCAGAAGGTAGTGGATAGAAAAATCAAGGTCTCTGATTTCCTGACCAATGTTCTTGGTGAACACTATTTCCCACGTGGAATGCCTGAGAGATCAGTCAGTTGGAATGTACATTACCGATGTTTCAGATATCAGCTTTTTACTTACATTTTCAATTTGTGGATTTACTTGTGTGTTTGAAGTTGCAAGAAATGTGAAGTTCATTAATGTGCGAGTTGGTGCTGAAAAACTTATGACTTTAAACATTAAGTAATAGCGAACCTGTGTCAGCTGAAGCATAATTACAGAGTTATTCTCAACAATGTGCCTTGACTCCAACCTCAAAAGTTTCAGCTAGTATACCAGCCAGAAACTTTGTGAATTTCCTACAACAACCATTCAGAATGTGATCTCTAGTCTTGTTGTTAATCATCTTTTTTCAATTACTGATATGATGGGCCAGGTTGACCACATGCTCACAGTCAGTGGCCAGAAAATCTAACCTTCCTCTCATTTCTAATCAGTTTTTCCCACGGTACATAGGGTAACCAAAGCGCTGGATGACCACCTTCCTATCAACCATCATGTTTTGGCTTTGACAAATGAACTTACAGCCAGGTGCCCTTTGACAGAGCAAAACAGATTTGAAATATAGGGGAGAATGTGGAAGAGAGAAATTGAGAGTTAATTGTTCTTAAAATATTGCAAGTTTTGCAAAAATATTACTTCTCTTTCGTGTCCATCTTGTGTTTGCCTTGTGCTTGATGTTTTGTGTTTTTGATTTAATTTGCTATGGCCTGCGAAGTAGTGTAGTTTGTTGTAGAGTAAATGTAGTCCCACGAAAATCACATCATTATCACACTGCTGCAGAAACCATAGCTATTTATAAAAAGAAAAACATTCTAAATTCAGATATAATGACAAGCTTACTATTCACAAATTTTTACTGAGATATTTTATGAAGCACTACTAACAGATCAGTGGGTGTTTGCAGCTGGGTAGCATATTTGGCTGCTATAATTTCCTACTGTGAGAAAAGGTAGCAAAACATTCACAACTAAAGGAATATCTCAGATAACTTGGCTTCATGTTCCAAATAAGGTAACAACACAATGTAGCAAGGGGTCCATCAGAAATTGATTATGTTTTGTGAGCAGCTTGTGTATTATGCTTTTGTATAGATTTATATTGTCTTACAATCTGGACTGATGGTCCTGTGTGTCATTGCTGGTCACTAGAATATTCTCAAATGGCAGAATCATGTTCAGGCATTGGGGGTTTGCCTTTAGATGAGATAGCCAGAGAGTACTGCCTCTATTTCTGGAAGGTCTGAACAAACCATGACCCAATCAGATGCTGGAGTCGGAGTCAATACAGTGTGAAGCTGGAGGAATACAGCAGGTCAGGCAGCATCAAAGGAGCAGGAAAGTCCTGATGATGGGTGTAAACCTGAAAAGTCGACTTTCCTGCTCCTCTGGTGCTGTCTGACCTGCTGTGTCCCTCCAGCTCCAAACTGTATTGATCCAGAGGTAGAATGCCTGCTAACCGAAAGATGCTGGCCAATCAGAGGTCAGCAGGAAAGATAAACAGCAGGCTGCCAAGGGATGGCGGACCAACTCAGGTCAAAGATAACAAATGGGCGGGAGGCAGGGCAGGGACAGCAGGCAAAGGTTGATCGGAAGGGCAGAAGAGGGTTTTCGGTGGGCACCCTCCCCCCATTTCCTTATGTCCTGTTCCTCGATCTGGTACTGATTGCCTTCGATTGATGGGACACTTTGCCATACTACACCAGATGACAAACACACTGCATGGTTTTAGTTGTTCTGCACACCACCTGGGGACAGGCCTGGCAACAGCCAGATTAATACCAGCAGCAGCATGATGAGACCTTTAAGTGGTCATTAATTGGCCGCATAGACCTCAATTGGCAGCAGAGCTGGAAGGTCAACCGTAGGCATTCCTGACCAGAAATAAGGCAGTGCTCAGATATGCCACCATCCCAATTAATTACATGCCCTTCCTTCCTCCAACTCACCCCAGCAAGAGCAAAATTATGCCCCCCCAAAAGAGTCCTTAATTTAGGAAGACTTCTTTGCTAGGTTTTTTGGCCTTTGGATACTAATATTTCACAATTCTCAGAAGTTTGTAGTTGGATCTGTTTAGCTATGATGCAATCAGTTGAAATGAGATAGAGGGAAGACAATTACAATGAATGAGCAGAACGTGAGTTGACAGAAATCATTTCAGACCTTCAGTACATTCCAGAGATATACGATTGCCAGTTTGGACTGGGTGTGCAGCAGCAAACCATTCCTTGCGGGTTCCTAAATGATCTTTTCTGTAACCGTGAGGTTACGACTACATTGTCAGGAATGTATTATTCATCACTGTGGCCTCTTGGTTTTTAATTGCCTTTGGCTATTTAACTAATAGAAAGTTGAGATGTCTTTAATTCTATTTGCCACAATTTGTTAATTCACTGTGATACAGAAACTTTTGAATCAACCATGTATGATATTCTGCTATGCATGTCTCTCTGCCATCCTCAGAGACAACATGCAAACACTTCTTCAGCCCAAAAGGCTGAGGGGTGACCTTATAGACGTTTATGAAATCATGAGGAGCATGGATAGAGTAAATAGACAAGGTCTTTTGCCTGGGGTGAGAGTCAAAAGCTAGAGGGCATAAGTTTAAGGTGAGTGGGGAAAGATTTAAAAGGGACCTAAGTGGCAACTTTTTCACACAGCGGGTGGTCCATGTATGGAATGAGCTGCCAGAGAAACTGGTGAAGGCTAGTACAATTGCAACATTTAAAAGGCATCTGAATGGGTATATGAATAGGAAGGGTTTGGAGGAATAAGGGCCAAATGCTGGCAAATGGGACTAGATTTATCTAGGATATCTGGTCAGCATGGATGAGCTGGACCAAAGGGTCTGTTGCCATGCTGTACATCTCTATGAATCTAAAATCTACATCTGGTTACATGTGAACAAATTCAGAGTTCCTGTCTTTACAAGGATTGTCTACATCAAATGTGTGAACAACTGTCTGGCCCATTTGAGAATAATAAGATGTTTTGCATGTTGTAACCTTTTAAATTTGAGAACCACTTATTTAAAAATAAAAGAAAGTGAGATTCTGCTCCATTGATGTCCCGCATGTATTCTGATTGATAGACACATTTTAAACAAGTTGCCTGATGACGTTCTGAGGTTACTCAGCTGTACCATGCGGGATGCCAGGTTTGATTTCCCATCTGTTTGAGTTAGCCAGTCACAGTGAGAGCAATAGTAGGATGCTAAATTTGGCCTCCCCATCCCTCAGCGAGGAATAAATCTGGCGGGGCGGGAGGACTATTCCTCATTATTGTCCGGCAAATCCTGCTGGATGTCTGCAGGTGAGGACACAATATGACTTAGCTTAATGCCCAGGAGGTTGAATAGTGTTCCAACGCTTGCTATCCTGACTCATAGTGACTGATCACTGCTCAGGTGAGGTAATGGAGAATAACTGGGCATGTGGAACTCTATTCCAGGAAAGCACCAATAACTTTATGATAGAAGGCAAGGGGAGAAATTGTGGGGATAATTAACAATGGAGTTTATAAATAATATGCACGGGTCAGATGTTTAAGTGCATGTTACATGAAAATTTTATGAACATGTAAATTCCATGAAGGTCCTATGTGCATTCCACGCCTGTAGAACAGTCATTTCAAAGTTATTAACTGTTGAGATAAAAGAAACAAGCATAACATTGCCTTGCAGAGTAGCTGGATAATTGTCACATTTATGTAATAATTATTCATATATTGGATAGCATAATATTCAGGTAGTCATAGTTTACTCAGGGCATCTGTGTTCCTGTGGCAACGTACACATTCCCATGCACGTTGTAGCCTGGAACTATGGATACTGATGACAGAAGCACCAATTTTTTCCCCATCATCTAGCTGACCAGGAATCTCTCCCACTTGCTTTTGAAGTGTATTTGAAGAACTATGCAGATTAGTACTCAACCTGTTTGGCTGGTTTATGAATGTATCTTCCAGCAAGTCCTAATATGGAACTTGAACCCAGAGCTTCTGGCTTTGAAGCAGGAATGCTACCACTGCACCACAAGTCCACCTACTGGATAATGTATATAGCTATACCACAATTATTTTTAGAATAATAAACTGATCTTGGGTTGGATAGTCTCTTTAAATTACATGTTAGCAGACATTATTGTCATTTTGCTAGTGCAAGGAGCATTAAACTACAAATGCAGACATACTGCTGTGCGAAAGGAAACATGCAAGGTTAAATGGGGGAATTATATTAACATGTATATGGAAAAGTTTTATTTAGGGTAGAATACAATTGTAACTAATGTCTATTGTAACTAATGTAACTAAATCTGCCTTTATAATGAGAACGCTGCGTGGGTTGTGTATGCTGGTGAGCGTTTTGAGTGATGGAACAACCTTATACCATAGCTAGTAACCATGTGATGTCATCAGGGAATTCTAGAAACTTCAATACAAAAGCCCAGCATGCCTGTACCAAGGATGACACCATATCAGAAATATCAACTCAATCCTATTTCCCTTCTTTCTCTGCTTAAACTAGATCTAGTGACTATTTGTGGTCTACATTCTAATACTTAAAATATTTTCTTTTGTTCTTCCAAAATGTTGTTATCCCTGCATGAGATTCTGTATGTTCCTCACCTATATTTGACCTGTCAACAATAACCAGGCCTAATCGTCAGATCCACTATATGTCTGAGAGACTTCAGTTTAACCCTTTTTTAACCCTTTCTGGTCATGTCTCTCTTTGGGGAAGGTGCCTTACTTTTGTTGGAGTCTCATTTCACCAATTAACACAGGTAAATATTGGGAACCTAATCCATTGGGTATCATATGGCACAATGCCCTACCACATCAAAACTCCTATTATGTTTGTATATTACAAAATTATAAAGAGCAATAAAATTTTGTACTTCCTTGAGTACCTCACCCAATGAATCACGTTGAACCTTGGTTTATTGGTACAAGTTCTCAGTGGGGTTGGGCAATGAAACTTAATATTTTTACCTGGAAGACATGTAACAATGTCTAAATTGAGTTAAATAATAAAAGGTTTTCAAAGAATATTCCGAATAACGTTTACGTGTCATCAATATAGCATTTTACATGCAAATTAATGTGGTAAAATTGGATAGAATTACCTGTGCCCACCATTTTAGTGAGAACTCGTCAGAAAAATCATGCATATTCTTAGCTTTTTAGGTCATATTTATTCAAAGGCATATGTGCGCACCAGATTTTACAATTTATGGTAATAAACATAGAACAGCACGGTATAGGAACAGGCCCATCGGTCCACCATGTTCTCTTCCAAGGTGTCCATAGCTTTCTCAACTATGTGTTCAGTCAGATTATCAAGGCCAGGCTACTATAGACCCTTGTCAGTACCACTAAGTGCCAAAGCTGCCATGAATTAGTCATCCTCTGATCATTTAGTCTTTTGATTTAGGTCATCAAAATATATTTTAAAAACTGTCATTAAATTTCTCCACCCAAGTGTTTTGATTGTAATGAGAATGGACTATCAGGATTCAACTTGGTCATTTGACTTTAATGCCTGAGACTTCATGGACTAAACATAGTCTAAAAGGACGTTATTGATCTAAAATAGTTCCTGTCATCACCTGACAAGCCCAGGAGCCCACATGGAATATACAAAACTGGCTGTATTGGAATTATTATTTTAATCAAAATCTCAAAGGGGCATCAAGACATAAACCTCATTTTACACATGCTTGCATGATAACTTGACACATTGGCGATGAAAGGTTACCTGTGGAGTGTTCAGTCTCAAAAAGACAATGGAGCTACACTTGGAATGTACAAATGAATATTAGTTCAGTTGTTTGTTTTGAACAACCAAAGGAAGAGAAAGCAACATGAACTGATAACAGCAAGGATACTGAAGGATATCCTCCTGCACTCTCTTAATTTCAGCAATCAATTCTGGTGAGAAAGCAACTTATAGAAACCACCATTCACTGATAAGTCAAGACAGCACATCAGATAACCATTGAGACTCAGGTTTCATTTTCATAACTCAATGACTCTTTAAACTGCAACTACCTTTTGTTCCTGTCATTTAGATACCTTTCTCCCATTTTCTTTAAGCCTATTACGTGTAATGTGTGTATATGTAAGATGTTGTGTTTTCATTGTTTTTCTTTCCTGGCTTAATAGGTATCCAAACTCCAATCACTTTCACTCAAGAAAACCCTTGGAATTGAATTACCTTCATTCTTCCCTTTGATTGACTAAATTTAATTGAACTGTGATTGCTATGTGTTTAAAAAAATTTTTAAAATTTGTCGTGACCAACAGAGGGTCAAAATTCCATTAGCCTTCCTGATTACCTGCTGCACCTGTGTGCTAGCTTTCTGTGCTTCAGGCACAAGTACCACAAATCTCTATGTTTTGCAGCTTTCTGCAGTTTTTCTCCATTTAAATAATAGCCTGCTCTTTTGTTCTTCCTTCCAAGACGAATTACTTCACATTTTCCAATATTATACTCCATTTGCCAAGTTTTTGCCCACTTACTTAACCTATTAATATCTCTGTGAAAACTGTTTGTCTCTCTCTTACAACTTGCTTTTCCACACATTTTTGTTTGCATTAGAAAGTCTGGAATACTGTTAGTGTAACAGTATGAGGAATGCAATTAATGCGACAGGAATAATGTTAGTATAAGAGTGTAAGGAATACTGTTATTTCACTGAGTATTCTTGTGTGAGTAACACTATTATTGTGTGGGTAATAGAGAGCATTCTTGTGTGAGTAACACAGAGTACTATTGTGTGACTAATAGAGAGTATTATTGCATGAGTAACACTAAGAATACTATTGTGTAACACTGAGACAATCATTGTGTGGGTAACAGGGTATCACTGTGTGGGTAACAAAACATATTATTGTGTGAGTAACACTATTATTATGTGGGTAATAGAATATTATTGTGAGTGTCATAGGGAGTATAATTGTGTGAGAAACACAGTATTATTGCGTGCACATCAGAGTATTATTGTGTGAGTAAAAGTCTATTACCGTGTGGGTAACACAGTATTATTGTAAGTAAGAGAGTATTATTGTGTGCGTGTGTGACTGAGGGGAGTGACACTCCTCTCCCTCTTTTCCCCCTCCCCAGATCCCACCCCCCATCTGCCACGCCCCATCCCCTCTCTTCACCACTCCCCTCACCCCCACTCCACTTCCCTCCCTTCCCTTCCCCTCACCTCTTCCCATCTACCCCCCTTCACTCCATTCTTCCCCCTCACCCTGCACTACCCCACTTCACAGCCCCCCCACTCCACTGCCCCCTTCACTTCCACGTCCCCCTACACTCCCCCCTTCACTCCGACCTCTCCCTGCACTCCACCCCTTCCTTCCCCTCCCCCTCCACTCCCACCTCCTCCTCCTCCACTCCGCCTTCACTCCCACCTCCTCCACTCCCTTCACTCCCACCTCCTCCTCCACTCCCCCTCCACTCCCACCTCCTCCTCCACTCCCACCTCCACTCCCCCCTCCTCCTCCACTCACCCCCTTCACTCCCCACTTCACTCCAACCACCCCCTCGATCCCCGCTCCTGTCACCCCCCCATCCCCCTCACACCCCCCTCATGCCCCCCATCCCCTCACACCCCCTTTCACCCCTCCATGCCCCCATCCCCCTCACACCCCCTCTCACGCCCCCATCCCCCTCTCACCCCCCCTCACTCCCCCACCCCCTCTCATGCCCCTATCCCACCTCTCACCCCTCAGCCCCTCTCACGCCCCCATCCACCTCTCACCCCCTCAACCCGACTCACGCCCCCATCCACCTCTCACCCCCGACCCCCTCTCACGCCCCCATCCACCTCTCACCGCCCCCATCCACCTCTCACCCCCCCATCCACCTCTCACCCCATCCACCTCTCACGCACCCATCCACCTCTCACCCCACCATCCACCTCTCACGCCCCCATCACCCACTCCCCCACACCCCCCTCATCCCCCCCACCCCGCCTCATGCCACCACACCCTCACTCCCCCACCGCCCTCTCAACCCCTACACCCCCACCCCGCTCAGTCCCCCTCTCTCCCCACACCCGCTCAGTCCCCCTCTCCCCCCACCCCACCCACTCCCCCTCTCCCCCCACCCCACCCACTCCCCCACCCCCCTCATCCCCACCCACCCCCCTGCCCCCCTACACCCCTCACTCCCACCCACCCCCCTGCCCCCTACACCAATCACTCCCCACACTCCCCCCCTCACTCCCCACACTCCCCCCTAGCCCCCCACCCCCCTCAGTACCCCCCATCCCCCTCAATCCTCCCCCACCGCCATCCCCACCAGCCCTCATTCCCCCACCC
>JAHRHZ010000082.1:6775504-6796414 GCA_024137785.1 Ginglymostoma cirratum
ATCACCCTCTCACACCGCCCCCCCCGGGGCCTGTGCCTTTAAAACTTTGCCCGTTGCGTCGAGCTTCATGAATGAAGCCACATGACAAAACATCATCTGACGTCTGGCCTCGGCACAAGCGCAAACACCGAGTGGGGGGGAAATTCCTTCAATTGTGAGAAAGGGGCGAAACCGGGCCCTCTGCCTGCCTCCCGCCGCCCCGGAGCCGCGCCGCTGTGTCGGGGAGTTCCCCAGGACTCGGTAAGTGGGTGGTTGTCTCACCCCGTGGGGGGAGATGGGGCAGAAAAGGGCAGCTGTTTTGCTGAGTGTGCAAACGCAATGAGAGAGAAACTGTGTGTGTGTGAGTGAGAGAGAGAGAGAGAGAGAGAGGGGGGGAAAGGGGGGGGGTGGTAGAGAGAGAGAGAGAGAGAGCTGCTGACTCATCAGCAGGGTCACACCAACCTGAGTCAGGCAGCCTGCACCCTGAGCTTTGCAATGGAGGGGGGTGAAGGGGGTCTGCTTCACAAGGACAACACTGCAATAGCTTCTCATAAACACCTTCTGTACAGAATCTGCTCTATATCTGTGTGTGTCTGAATCAGGGAGCTGCTGACTCAGGGTCCTTCTCCCCCCCCCCCCGGATATTTTCTACCCCGTTTCTGCTTAAATGGGAGAACTAGGGGAGGTGGGTTATATGTTGTATATGATAACACTAAAAATATTTGGTTTTTAAAGGGTGTGTGTGTATTTAAAAAAAAAAATGAGAATTGCTGACTCAGGATGCAGCATCTGGCAGTAGACTCGCGTCCTGTGTTGGATAAAAAGGGGACTTTTGTTTTAAAAGGATAGTATGGTTGTGTATTTTTATCTTTTTTTTAATGTGCCGTGTTGGACTGGCCTTTTTGGATTGTTTTGGCTGATTCTAGGCTAGGTGTCTGATCAGACTAAGACAGCAATAAATGTTTTCTTAAGAATGAATAGTTTATTTTCTTTTTGCAAAATCATTATTTTCAAAAACACAATGAATACAAGTTAAGGATTTTTAAAAATTCTTCATGACCGGTCAATAGTTGATTATTAACAGGATTTAAAACAAAAGTAATTATACAGATGTATACAAATCAAACCTGCTGACTTGGCTCTCGTTATTGAGCGTACAAATGTGGTATTCTGTAATGGGTACAGGAAAGCTGGTGACTCATAAACATGTAATGAGATGACCATAAGTACACGTGTAGTCCTTTGGGATGGTCGTGGTGGTGGTGGGGAATTTGGGAGTAAATGATGATTCATTCGTAGGATCTTGTGCTGAGCGTCTGGAATGAGCAGAAAGGGAAAAGCAGTGTGAGCATGCAACACCGTTGTTGATTTACCAGCCCGACTCCAAAATTTGGCATTAAAGTGGAAGGTGAGGTAGTAATTATCTTTTTGTGGCTTTTCCAAAGATCGAACGTTTTTAAAAAAAAAAAAATGCATTTGCAGGTGTACAGGAGAGGCACTCTGTGTTTAGAATGTGCTTTTAAATGTGCAAAGAGATGTCCTGCACTGTCAGCAAAATAGTAGAATAGAGCAGCGAGGAATTAACTCAGGAGGCTAATTATCGTTTTGTGTTCCAGGTTAACCACGATGGGGTGAGATTATATTTGCGATATACACCCTTTGCTAATGTGCTGAATTATTTTTATTATATGTAATGTAATTTTACCTATTTAACTTTTGAAGCTGTGATTTCAGAATGTTGTCTAACCTTTCTAATATCATTTTAGTTAGCTGTGATGGAACTACTTGGTGACTAGTTATTTAAACTTGTGTAGCACCTCTCATTAATTCTATCATTTTTAGCAAATTATTTTATTTGCAAAATCTATAAAAGACTTGTACTTCATTGTATGTATTTAATGTACCTAACCCTGATGGAGAGGGAGTTAATAGGTGTAATTCAGTCTCTACATTTTGCTGACACTGGTAAATTGGATGAACATCACTTCATCAGTTTGATATGATCCCTTCCACTGAGTGAATTACACCCTTGTTAAATTTCCCAAGTATCTGTTCTCTGCAACAGTATTCTATAACACTGTGTATGTGCACCAGCTGGAATCTGTCTGATTCATCTGTGCTCAACACAAAGCTATGACTTCAATAAAGTGAAGAAGTGCTCTTGGATTTATTAAACATGATCAATTATGGTAGCAACTGATCAAGTTTCATTTTGTCATGTATCCCTTCCACATTGCAATTTTAAACACTCTCCATACAAAACAAATGTTTATGCCAAGACTAGATGTTCGATGCCTTATTATTGACGTCCAAATTTTTGAATTGTACCAGTTGTTTCAGAGATCAATAATAGCTGTTCTTAATGAACATGAAATTAGTAGCAAGAATATTTGTAGTTTGTTTTTAAAAACTTTGATTACACTTCTAGCTAGTACGGATTTACCCCTAATTATCTATTTACAGGTAATTCTGCTATAATCTGTGTTTTGTTAACGTGAATTGGCTGTAATGCAATTGATGTTTAGTGGATGTTTGGATAACGCAAAGTTTCTACTGTATGGGTATAGAAATTTCCCTATAACGTGATTTTCTATAGTGCAAGATTATGCAAGAATGCAACTATCATGTTATGGGAGAATTACCTATACTTGATAGCTTGGGAGTCAAATAATCAGCATATGGGAGTCTGATAGTGTGGCTATGTTTCTCAACTCCATGTTCCTGTCAAGAACTCAGTCCTTCCTTTAGTAACTCACTGGCATTCTGATTGTACTCCTGGCATATGTGTTACGACAACATGCATAGTTGCCAAATGCCTGGAACTAATTTGTGAGAGGTTGCAGGGCAAGGTGATTGAACTCCTGGTTTTAGTCACACCCTTACTACTTCACCACACAAAAATGTTCTGCCTATTACTAAAATTAGTGTTTCTAAACATTTCTAGTTCCAGGCTTTTAAAATGTAGACATTGCGCTGCATTTTATGAAATGATATTTGGATGCAGTTAACAAGACTGGAACTTGAACACCCCGTTATTTCTGGATTTTAAAAAATCTTCCAGCAACTTAAAATGGAGTCTTGAATTTTGTAAAATATGATACGGTGTTGCAGTACAAGTTAGATTTGCCATCTGACTTGAATACAGCTTTATTCAAGCAAAAGAAAGTTAGACTGAGACCCATTGCATAGAATACCAAAGCTGAAATGAAGAATTAAAGATGGCCAATTTGGATTTTTAAAACTTTACCTCCTTTTTTAAGAGGGTATTATGGATTTCCACTCTTTTGAGGTCCCACATAAGAAAGAAAAGATTAGCATAGAAATCTGCATTGTGGACCTTGGTTTTAATCCTGTAGGAATGAGGATGTTTCAGTGGACCATTAATTTTCAGTTATGTTCATGAAATCTTGAGACTGGAATGCTGGTGCTTACCTTTTTGATGTAAAAGCCTCCATTGTAACAAGGATATTTGTGACTTAAGGGGCTTAACAGGGTAAATGTGGAGAGAATATTCCCCCTCATAGGAGAATTGAAGACCAGAGGGTACAGTTGCCTTTAAAGGCACCAATTTAAGACTGAGAGAAGAGTTCTTCTGAGGGTTGGGAGCCTTTGGAGCTCCATGTCATAGAAAGTTGTGGGGAGAGAGTCTTTGTGTGCATTTTGAGGCTAAGACAGATTATTGATCAGTAGGAGAATCAAGGGTTACGTGGAAAAGATGGGGAAAGTGGACATGAGGAACCTGTTAAATGGCAGTGCTGGCTTGAGGGATTGAATGGCCTGCTACTTTCCCTATTTCTTATGGATGTATGGACGTGAGGGGTGGTTTTCAATCTTGTTGAGAAGAGAGCTATAAGTTTTTGTGCAGAAAAGCAAAGCCACGAGGACACAGTTGAAACAATGAGGTGATGCTGAAATTGTGACTGAGGTCCCTGTGTTGATGATTTTGGGCATCTTGATGGACCAGCTCCAGCATTAACCCTCCAGTTTACCATTTTAAGTCCATTAGCCATGACACTGGACTGCAGGTTTTATATGCTGTGCTTGAACATTGTTCTTTTAATGAACAAAATTTTCGCTAAACTAAAGCTTGAAGAACTTTTAAGATGATTAGCAGTAGAACCTGTGGTGACAGGGTGGGGGCTGGAAAGGGAAGCAAGTGATAAAGATCAGAATGCATTGCTTAAGAATGTCAGAGTGGCAAATTCAACTGTCACTTTTTCAAAAAGGGAACTGGATAACTATCTGAAAGGAAAGCTGTTTGCGTGGCTACGGACAAAAGGGTGGGGGGAGTGGGACTGCTAAGGTATGCTTGCCAGTTGATGGTTCTACAATTTTCATTGGATTAAAGCTATTCAAGTAGCACCCTCTTTTTTTTTTTATCAACTGAAAAGGGGAGATCATGATACGGCCACTGAGTAGGACTTTTGGGGGGCTGGGGTTGGGTGATAAGATACAGTATACTCATCCTGAGCAGTGTTAGTGGAATAGTTGGAATTAGCTGTCTGTCTTAAAACTACGTTCACATATGTTATTGCTTCTATCAAAAATGATTTTGGAGGGTCTGGAAAATAGGAAGCAGTTGTGTACTGTAGCACAAGGTGGTTATTGATGAGCTTGTGTAGAAGGACAGATCTGCTAATACTTGAGCTGTAAATGTTTTGTCAGAATTGGAGAGCCTGTACTGTACTTGAAGCAGTAATGTATCTTTTCTGTCCGCGGGTGATGACTGACCTGCAGAGAATTCCTAGAGTAGCTTTTTTTATTTCTGATATCCAACATCTTCAGCTTTTATGAATAAAGCTAAGGACTCCGGATGCTAGAGATCTGAAACAAAAATGAAAATTGCTGGCGAAACTCAGCAGGTCTGGCAGCATCAGTGGGGAGAAAGCAGTTAACATTTTGAGTCCGGTAACTCTTCATGAGAACTTTCTGGACATTATCTTCAACTTTTATTTGCTTTTCATTCGTGATCAAGGTTGTTTTGCAAGCTTGCAAATGCTTTGCTTGAAGTCTTTGTACTACAATCTTTAAAGTCGAATGAACAGTATGTAGGGTACGAAAACGTTTAGTTTTTTAAAAAAAAAATACACTTGTTGCTGCTGACACTCGCTATGCTACCCCAATTTGTGTGTGCAGCTGATAACTGTCTCTTTGCCCTTCCTTCCTGAACGTCAACAGATAGCAATTTCTGTTCTGAGGTTTTGCACATTTGTGCTACAGATAGAACTACATGTGTTATTGCTGGCCTGCACATGCTCACTTTTGCTGCTTGCTTTTTGTGAGGCGGGGGGGAAGCGGTGTTGGTGGTGGTGAAGGGGGAATTAAATTTCTACTTCCTGCTCAAGTCATGTATTCACTATCTGAATTTCCACAGCCAGTTAGTTCTCCTTTTTTTTTTTCTGGTTCCTGTTATCCTCCTGTTTTTAAAAGCTGCCATTACTATTTATTTTACCTGGATTTTATACGCAGATGCTGTGCCTGGAATCCCAAAAATGTGCTTTTCACTTTTTCTGGCCTGCATTTTGATTATGCTGAGTCCTAGTGTAACACTTTATGCAGGGTGAATACTAATGATTGTAGCATTCTTGCTTCAGCCATGAGAATTCTTTTTTGCCTGAAGTGCTAATGGTTTCTTTCTGTTTTACTTTAAGGCTGAAGGGTCTCTCATAAACTTGGGAATTCATTTCACAAATTTAAAAACTGAAAATGGGAAGGGAGAGTTGCTGCATAACCGCTATATCAAATTATTCCTTACCAACACATTTATGGCAGCACAGGAGGAGGCTATTCAGCCCATTGTGTCTGGACCAGCTCTTTGGATGAGCAGTTTACCTGGTATAATTCTCCGGCCTTCTTGACATTGTTTCTCTTCAGATACCAGTCTAACACCCATTTCAATGTTTAAATTAACCTGCCTGTGCTGTACTTTCTCCAAGACTTTGTTTTCCAGGCCTCAACCTTTTGTGAAAGTTTTCTTTTTCTCATTGTTTTTGTGCTTATTTCCTTTTTCTGTCCTCAATCCCATCACAAGTTGGACAGCTCTCTCCCTATTTAATTTGGCCAGACACGCCATGATTGTAAATACCTCTTTTCCCCCCCCCCCCTCCCCTTACTGTTAACAACTTTTTTCAAGTTTCATATCACTTGCAAACTTTGAAATTGTTCCTTGTGCACCTAGGTTTAGGTTAATAATGTACATCAGGAAGAGCAACACCGACCCTTTATGGAAACTCTGCTCCGCACTTCCTCCAGCCTGAAAAACATCCATGACCAATAATTGCTTCCTTTCTCTCTGGCAATTCTATGTAGGCTGCTGTCCCTTTTATTCCATGAGCTGATACTTTTTGGCTCTGTGTAGCACCATATCAAAAGCCTTTTAGAAGTCCACATACACTGCATTAATGGCATTGACCTCACCTATGCTCTCTCTTTTGCTTAAAAAAAAGAACCCAGCAAGTTAGATAAACTTGACATTCCCTTAAGTGCATGCTGGCTTTTGTTAATCAACCTGCATTTGTTCATGTGCCTATTAATTTTGTCTCAAATGATTCTTCTGAGAAGTTTCTGTGGCATTACACCAAGTGGCCTGTTATTGCAACTGCTTTCGAACAAGAATCTAATATCTACTATTGTCTAACCTTCTGGTACCCCCACCGAATCTAAGGAAGACTGAGAAGTTGTGTTTGTGTCCCCTGCAATTTTTACTCTAATTTCACTCTGTATCCTTGAATGCATCTCATTAGACTTCACGCCTACTCCACTTGAGTATAGTCAGCCTACCTGTTACTTCCTCCTTTTTATCGATTACCACCTGCTGGATCTGGCAAGGACATTCTATGCCCGAACTAGCTTTCCACTCTGCCCTCTGTTCTTGTGCTGTTAATGTTATTTTGGCCTGCCAGTTTGCTTTCAGCTGCAGTAATCTGAGAGACAGGCTTGGCTGTGGCTTTCTGTCACGGTGCAGTAAGACATCCCACTCTTTAGAGATGCCATTCTTCTTTATTCCTCTGGGACTGATTGTGCAAATGTGGATTCTCGCTGAGTTTCAGTCAGTGGACCTCTCTGTGCTGTCTTTCATGTTCGGTGATTACCATACTGTGGGAGGTTGTTGACGTGGTAGGTTTTAAGTTGGCTGGTTTGTGACGCCAACAGAGTGGGATCAATTCCCACGCTGGCTAAGATCATCACGAAGGAGCCATCTTCACAACCTCTCCTGAGGTACGGTGACCTTCTGGTTAAACTCCCCATCAGTCCTGTCTGTCTCTAAAGAGAGAGCAACCCTGTGGCAAATTTACCTTACCATGAGGAAAGTCCAGGGTTGAGAAATTAATTTCAAATAGTAAAATGAAACTGTTTTTGTAGTGAGCTGGTGTGCAGTGTTTCCCACCTCCCCATGACTGGAGAATACTGGTTAAGCAAATTTTAAACTATTATTCCTGAAATAATCACTTCTAAATTTTTCTGAAGGTTTGATGTTGCAGTGTTCCATGTTCGCGTTGCGTAGTTTAGAGCTAAAATATATCTCGTGCTATCTCAGCTGAGGAAGGGGGTGTGGAGGAATGGAGAGGCAAAACATTCCTCCTAAAAAGGGAGGGAGAGGCATCTGGATTGCCTTTGTTTACTTGTGGTTGAATAAGGAACCACAGAGGCCAGATTTCTTGCCTTCTCAGAAGATGTGTGTGGGAGGAAGGAAGAGAAATATTTTTAAATCTTTGCGATGAGGGCACCTTGTACTTTCTTGCATTTATGCTGGGAATATACTTTAACCTCAATTGTACTTTCAAGATGGTACAGCACAGAAGAAAATGGGTTATGTTTGTATGCTATTAGGAAAAGTAAATAGGGAATATGATAGTTTTCATGAGATGGAATTGCTGAGTCGTCAGGGTTGCACGATTAAATAAATACCATCTCCTTCTCCACCCCAGGCAACAAACTGAAATCCACACTAAAAGAATGAATGGTGCTTGGAATGTGATAGTGTTGGTGTGGAGGGCCAAGATGTTTCAGTAGGCACTGTAATATGCAAAGCACACTTAATATGTAGCTCTATCCTGTCCCAACCTTATTTTTTTAGCTATGTGCTGTGGTATGACTTGAGATTTTACAGGTCATCCACTATTCTAGAGCACCACCTAGACTGGCATTTGGTACCTTCAAATGAGGCTGTTAGTGTGGATTGAACCTCTTGTGAAGAAGCAAGATCAGGCAAAGGGCTGCTCTATGTTGAGGATGGATGCCTGTATTTCTCGCAAGAGTAGTGGTTTTAGGTGTACAGGAAACTGGTTTCCTGTGGTGCATATTGTTGGTATTCATATCTAGATCACTGGGTACAGTGCAACTCTAAATTAAAATTGAATTGGTGTTTAGGCTTTTTTAAAAAAGTCATTTGTATCACTTCTTAACTGGAGCTATGATTTTCTGGTTTATTTGTGCTGCCTGGTGAAGAAGTGACAACGGGGCTGATGATCAGTGGTGATCTTATTGAATGTTGAAGCAGAAGCCATTTGACCTGTTCCTGGTTCTGTTCCTTCGCAATTCTGTCCCATCTTGTGTTCACTACAAAGCTGAAGATGAGCAAATCTTAAATGGCAAATTATTGTTCAAGATGATTTTCCGTGCATAAATAACTCGGGCAGGAAGTGACAATGTTACCAATATTGTACAGCTCAGTGTTTGAAGCTGATCTGAGTATGCACACAGTTTCACTTCTCATATTTGTGTTGGAACCTTGGACAGCTATACCCTTCTGTTGAAATAGGTACATTCTGTAATGTGACAGCCTTCAAAATTTATTTCTTTTGGAAGGCATGTGCCATTTACTCTTTATTCAAAACCCATGATTTTGGGCTAAAGTGCTACTGCTAAGTCAAGGGTACAAGTCAATGGATTGTGGTTTCCAGTCCTGGTCCAGAACTTGAGCACATAATCTAGGCTGACACATAACTTCACAGTGTACAAAGCTGAAGGCAATATTTGGATTTGAAACATGGTTCTCTGGTTGTTTGTCCCTTTGCTGGTTGTGGTATTGTGCTGCCTGAAATGTTTCCTTGTGTCAAAATGGTTGATTTAGATTTCAAAGTGTTCCATTTTTCGTAAAGTCCTGAGGTCGCGACAGTTGCTATATAAAAGCAAATATATTTAATTCCAATTTGAAAGTGTTCAAATATGACTCCCATCCTTAATTTAATACTCAATGCCATGAGTTGATTTTTGTTCAAGTAACACAAATGCTGTTATGGTGCCACCGCCAGCCCTAACCCCCACAACCTTCCCCTCCCCCAATTATGGCGACTTTGCCTTTTTCATATGATAATACTTCCATAACTGAGGCAAACTAGAGAGGTGGTATGGTGGCTCGGTGGTTAGCACTGCTGCCTCTCAGCACCAGGGACCTAAGTTTGTTTCCACTCTTGGGTGACCGTATGTGTAGAGTTTTCACATTCTCCCTGTGTCTGCATGGGTTACCTCCCACAGTCCAAAGCTGTGCAGGTTAGGTGGACATGGGAAATGCAGCGTTACTGGGGTCGAATAGGATAAGGTGTTGGTGGGATGCGCTTTGGAGGGTAGGTGTGGACTCGACAGGCAAAATGGCCTGCTTGCACACTGTAAAGAGTCTATGATAATGCCTTTTGATACACAAAAGCTTACATGATTGACTCCTGGGAAGATGCTGCATAGTTTAATTGTTTCAATGGTCCACACTGTGCTAATTATAGTTGTCCTTTTACTACCTGATGGCCATACATGCTTTCTACTAGATGTTTTGAGTGCTTGTGTGAAATTTTAGCCATAAATACTCATGTATGTATCTGGTTTAAGAGAGACTAAATAAAGCCAGTACAGTTATTTATTGAAATTCTTGTCACAGGTGAGTTGTTTCTGGAAGCTGTTTGGTTTGAACAGTTATGATGAAGTGAAAAACGGCAATGCTATTTGAAAACGCAAGCACGATTTTAAATAAAAGGATTCTTGTTTCTGACGCTGAGCTACAATTTAAATTGCAACTGCACCATACACAACTGTTTGGAGGTTTTGATGTTTTGAAAATTCTTAAAAACCCATTTTGCAAGAATTGTTTTCTTCCAAATGTAATTTGACACTGATCCACACTGTTCTCTTGCTTTCAGGCAGTTTCTTAACCCATGTCAGTTAATTTGATGGAGTCCTGTGCAGCTGGAAGATTGTTTTAGGCCTTCCTTGTTTGAAGAAAGACCCCCCCCCCCCCCGCCATTGTTCTTGTAATTGAAGGTGACCCTTTCACTTAGATGTTTAGCATTATCTGTGTGCCTTGTTGGGTGAGCTTTGTAAGGACTTTAGTGACACACTGGTAGTGTCCCTACCTCTGAGGCAGGAGGCTTGGGTTCAAGTACCACCTAATCCAGAGGAATGTAATAAAATGTCTGACCAGGTTGATTAAAAAAGCTATCCAGTTATAAGACTTATGGCTGTTTGTCCAATTTGTGATTTAAAATGTAAGGGCTATTCAAGCACAGTGGTAGGGTTCCTACCTTTGAGCCAGAAGGCCTCAGTTCAAGTCCCAACTGCTCCAAAGGTATATCGTAACAAACCTGTACAGATTGATTTTAAAAATTATCTTCGAGGGAGTGCTTGTTGCACATTAGTAGTGTCCCCACCTCTGAGACAGGAGACCTGGGATTAAGTCTCACCTGCTCCACATTAGAAAGTGAAGTGAGCTTCTGTAGCCTATAGTCAATGTTGCAGTTCAAAAATAAAGTTTATTTACAAGAGCGGTTAGCAAATTCACAATGACTGAAACTTAATACATTTTAATTCTTTCCAATGTTGCAATCTATTCCTGACAATTGGCGCAATATCTCCTCCAGTGATCAGGAGTTGTTACTATGCTGTGATCCTGGCGTGATCACTTTATTTCAGTTCAGCAAATGATTTCACAACTCAGTCATTACATAAGACCCTTAAAGAATAGGGCTGTTATCCTGAAGTATTCATGTGATTAAATACCCACCTCTTAAATTTTCAAAGTTAATTTTGAAGCTCTGAGAGCTGACAGGTTTGCTCAACTTCAAAGTGTGTATATGGTAGCATCTCCTTTACACACGTATCCTTGGTTTCAGCTGTCTGTTCTCTTTTGTAATTTAAAAAGAATACAGTGAGTTCATGTAGTTTTGCAGCACAGTAAATGGTCAATTCTGCCCACTGTTCCTGGTAGCAGGTCTCTTTTAAGAGCTATCCATTTAATCCACCCACCTGCTTTCCTCCCATCCACTGCTCTGCAAATTTGGCTTTAGGATCTATCCAGTTCACTTTTGAAAACATCTGTTCTGCTTGCACCACCCTTTTCAGTCAATACATTCCAAATATCACTGATTCACTACTTTTATAGTTAAAAGAAACAAATCTCTCTTCTGGTTCTTTGCCAAAGTTTGAATGATAAAGCCAAAGGTTTTTCTTGAGCTTGTGCACAAGGTGGCAAACTTCACAAATCTAAGACCTCGGGACTTTATCCTGTGTGTCCACTTCAGTTTGAAGTGCAATACATGACACCAATCAAAGTGACTCTTCCAAGTTTCAAGTAGACCGGGAAAATGTCCATATATGGCTTTTTTAATTCTCCTATTCAGGGTGCTGCAGGAGAGTTTATTTTAATTTATTTGGAATATTGTTCACTTACTTAATAATATGTTGGGAACCTGTGCGAACATTAATGTTACAGCCTCCGAGGTGAATATATTTTCAGTCCCTAGCTTTCATGCAGATTATATACCATTTTCTTTTCTTCCATGAAAACACATCCTAAAGCTGCCTGTGATTTTTTTTTTCCATTTTTCAAAAGTAGAAGTACCTTGACCCACTTCCCAAATTTGCATTGTCCTATTTTTACAGACGTATTGGCATCCTAGTCAGTAAGCAATTAACTTTGCCGGGGTCCTGAGTGATCCATGGTGAATTTTCACAGACTGGAGGCACCTTTGCACCAAACTCTGAACATGTCTAGTTGTGGCCTTATTTTATTGCACTGTGCTATATTGGCATAGCCTGTAGTAGGTGTTAAATTGCTTTTCTTTTTTTTTAAATCACACACAATCAGTGCAATCTTGTTCCGTTTGACCTTTTGTGTTTGAACAATGATTTGTGCCCAGTTTAAGATGCAGGTGTTGCTGTCTTTTCCTGCAAGTGAACTGCTGTTCTGGTCAAGGATTCTGCTGTTGAACTTTTATGTCACATAAGAGAAGAAGGTGGCAGCCAATTGTGGGTTCTAATGCACAGCAAAACATTTTTTCTTCACCAAATCTTTGTTGTGATGCTTCTAAGTAGAAGACATCCAGGAAAGTTTTTCCCCTGAAACTTGCATCTTTTGACATCAGTTCTTTTTGATCCCAACCCTACTAATTAAGGAGATGTCAAATCTCTTATAAGCCTCTAGGCATGCATACAGCTCTAGCTGGTTCATTATGGTATAACAATATTACTGTGAACAAAACCTTTTGAAAAGGAAATAATTCTTAGTAAACTTGCTGAAGGGTAATCTGTTCACTATGGATTGTCAAGTGAAGGAGATTAGAGAAGCACAAGGGATCATGAGATGGGAGAAGCACAAGAATGGAGGGATTTGACAACTAAGAATGTTGAGCAATGTTTTTGTTTTAACCAGGTACGAATGTAGGTCAGCAAACACTGGAATATTGGTGACTAAGCATCAGACCAAGTTAGGACCTGGCCAGCCGAAGGAGTTCCCATTGAGTGGAAGATGGAGGCTGGCCAGGAGTTTGTCAAGTCTGAGTATTTCTCCAAAATAAAACAGTTGGCTTGGGTTTTCATGGTGTATGAGCGAGGGCAAGGGTGGAGTGGGGCACTGTTACAGAGGTGGAAGTAGATAGACTTGTTTTGGCTGTGTTCTTGATAGCTCATCTCTGGGGGGGGTTCAAATACAACAAGTTGGGATCAGTTTGGTTCAGTCTCGGGCAATTGCCTTGAAAGAGGATAGAGCTGGTGGTCAGGGAATAGGATCAATAACTGGGCCTGAAGATAGTGGTTTTAGACTTTAGAGGGAATTTCTTCTTGTCCGGTTCTGGATATGGTTTATAAAGAAACACGGTTGTTGTAGTTGTTGATTTTAACTTCCCCAGTTCCGACTTGGACTCTTGGTGCCAAGAATTTAGCTGTGGCAGAATTTGTTTGCATACGGGAGGGTTTCTTGAAACAATATCTGAATAGCCTAACTAAGGAAGGGTTGTACTAACCTTGTAATTGGGGAGTAGGTCTGCCCAGGTGATCATTGTTTTGATGGGGGAGCATTTTGGGAACAGTGATCATAAGTCAAAGTTGCTAAGATAAGTATGGATAAGGATTCTGGTCCTCAGGTGAATGTAATAAATTTGGGGAAGGCTGATGGTATTAAGCAGGAACTGAAGAAATTAGTTTGCGGACGGCTGAGGGTAAATCCACATCTGATGTGGGCGTCTCCTAAAGGCTTGTTGATCAGAGCGCAGGATCAGCATGTTTCTGCGAGGATGAAAGATAAGGGTAGCAAGATTCGGAAACCCTAGATGACAAGAAATATTGAAAGGTTAATCGAAAAGGAAACATAGCTAAAGGTTTAGGAAACTGAAATCAGAGAAGGCCCTTGAGGAATATAAGAAAAGCAAGGAAGAATTTAAATAAGGAATTAGGAGTGCTAAACAGGGCCACGAAATGTCCCTGGCAAGTAGGATTAAGGAGAGTCTCAATGCATCTTTTACATATTGTAGGAGCAAGAGGGTGGCTTGAGAAAGGGTAGGTTCACTCAAGCACAAGGCAAGCAATGTGTGTCCAATGTCAATGGAGGTGGGTGATGATCTTCATAGGTACTTTGCATAAGTATTCACCAAGGAGAAAGGTGTGGATGATAAGATTAGGAAGGGGTATTTTGATGTTTAGGGGCATGTTGATTTTAAGGAGGTAAGTGTGTTGGGTGTCTTGAAAAGCATTAAAGTAGATAAGGTCCCAGGGCCTGATGAGAATTATGCCAGGACACCGACAGGCAAGGGATGAAATTGCTGGGTGCTTCAGAGTTCTTTGTTCCCTCTTTAGCCAAAGGTGAAGTCCCAGAAGACTGGAGAATAGCCAATGTTGCTCCTTTTAAGGGCTACGAAATTTATAGGCCGGTATGCTTTACATCAGAGGTAGGGACATTGGAGAAGATTCTTCCAAACAGGATTTACTCACTTTTGGAAAAGAATGGACTTATTAGAGATAATCAGCATGACTTTGTGCCAAGGAGGTCTTGTCTCATAGATTTGATGGGGTTTTTTTGTGAGAGAGATGAAGATGATCGAGGGTAGGACAGTGGATGTTGTTTATATGGATTTTATTGAAGAATTTGACAAGGTCCCTCATGGTAGGCTGGTCCAGGAGAATTGTCACATGAGATCTATGGTAAGTCAGATACAAAATTGTCTTGGTCATAAAGACAGTAGTTGAGGAGGGGTGTTTTTTTTTAATCTCACTGGACATCTGTGACCAGTGATATTCCAAAAGGATCAGTGCTGGGACCTCTGTCTGTCACACATACAAATGATATGGATGAAAATGTAAGTGGTCTAATTAGTAAGTTTGCAGACAAGACAATAATTAGAGTTGTGGATAGTGAGGAAGATTGTCAAAGGATGCAGTGGGTATAGATCAGTAGGAAAGTTGGGCGGAGAAATGGCAGCCGGAACTTAATCCGGATAAGTGTGAGGTGATGCATTTTTGGGGATCAAATGCAAGAGAATTACACAGTTTGTGGCAGGACCCTTGGGAGTATTGATATACAGAGGGTTCTTAGGTTCAAGTCCATTGCTCCTTGAAAGTGGTAACAGTCAATAAGATGATAAAGAGGGTGTATGGCATACTTGCCTTCAACAGTTGAGGCATTGAGTATAAAAGTTGGCAAGTTGCAGCTGTATATGACTTTAGTCAGGCCACATTTGGAGTACTATGTGCAATTCTGGTCCCCACACTATTGGAAGAATGTGGAGTCTTTGGACAAAGTACAAAAGTTTACTAGGACGTTGCCTAGTTTGGAGTATGTTAGCTGTAAGGAGAGGTTGGACAAACTTCCTGCCCCTATGCTGCTGCTTGGCCTGCTGTGTTCATCCAGCTCTACACCTTGTTATCTTGGACAAACTTGGATTGTTTTTGCTAGAGTGTCAGGGGCTGAGGAGCAACCCAATAGAAACATGAAATTATAAGAGGCACGGATAGGGTGAATAGTCAAAATCTTTTTCGTAGAGTAGAAACATCAAAGAGTAAGGGCATAGTTTAAGGTGAGGGGGAAAGTTTTTTTTAAACTGAGGCTGGTAGGTGCCTGGAACAGGCTGTCTGGGGAGGTGCTAGAAGCAGATACAATAGCAAAGTTTTTAAGAGGCATTTAAATACACACATAAACAGGCAGAGATTAGAGGGATATGCACCATGAGAGGGAGGTGGGATTAGTTTAGAATAGCTTTGTGGTCGACACAGACAAGATGGGCTGAAGGCCTATTCCTGTGCTGTACTGTTCTGTGGATGTTGAATAAACAGCCTGATGATTTATCAATGCTAGGAGGAATGAGAGAATTTGTGGTGAGGCAAAGCTGGCTATCACTGCATGGATGTGGAACCTGATGGGCTTCCAATGATGTTGCTGAGGGGCAGCACATAGATGAGAAACTGGCACAAGCCAAGGATGGATCCTGGTTGTGTGCGGCTGGAGGGGTGGAAGCAGAAAGAGGAGGTTTTTGAGGTCGGTTGGCTCGCCGAGCTGGTTTGTTGTTTCGCAGACGTTTCGTTACCTTGCTTGGTAACATCCTCCGTGCAGCCTCTGCTGAAGCGTCGGTGTGTTTTCCCGCCTGGCTTTTAAACTCTGGGGTCCGTTGCGATGAATTGCCTCACTTCCAGTTTTCCTCCATAGTGGAATGTATATGGGGTCGAGTTCAATGTGTTTGTTATGTGCTTCGTGGAGTGCCATGCTTCCAGGAATTCTCGTGCTTGTCTCTGCCTAGCCTGTCCCAGGATCTTGGTGTTGCCCCAGTTGAAGTTGTGGTTCTCCTTGTCCATGTGGATTGAGATGAGTGAGTATTGGTCGTGTCTTTTTGTAGCCAGTTGGTGTTCATGTACTCTTGTTGTTAGTTTCCTTCCTGTTTGTCCAATGTCGTGTTTCTCGCAGTCTGTGCAGGGGATCTTGTAGATGACATTGGTTCTGTCCATGGCGGGGAGTGGGTCTTTAGTTCGAGTGAGCAATTGTCATAGGGTTGATGTGGGTTTGTGTGCCACTCTGATGCCCAGCGGTCGTAGGAGTCTTGTGGTGAGTTCTGACGTGTTCCTGATGTAGGGTAGTATGATGAGTGTGTCAGGGTGTGTAGGATCTTTCTGATGCTGTTCCTGTAGGCATCTCCTGACCCAGTTCTTTGGATATCCATTATCCTTGAACACTTGGAAGAGGTATTCTTCCCCCTCTTGGCGTAGTTCCATGTTGCTGCAGTGTGTTGCCCTTTAAATGGTGTTCGCACGCAGCTTTGTTTGTGTGGCTGGGATGGTTACTATTGAAGTTCAGTACCTGGTCTGTGTGTGTGGCTTTTCGGTGAACTTTCGTTTGCAGTTCCCCATTTGTCTTGCGCTCTACCATGACATCCAGGAATGGGAGTTGTTTGTTCTTCTCCTCTCTGGTGAATTTTGTTCTGGTAAGTGTGTTGTTTGTGTTTGTGTGACTCTTCTAATTTGGTCCGTTCAATGGTGACAAAGTTGTCATCTACCTTGCGTATCCGTAGTTTAGATTGGATTTGCGGAAGAGCAGTCCTTTCCAGTCTTTGCATCACTGCTTCTGCTATGAGTCCGGAGATAGGCAATCCCATGGGTGTCCCGTTGATTTGCTCGTATGTTTGGCAGTTGAAGGTGAAGTGGGTGGTCAGGCATAGGTCCAGTAGTTTGAGCATGTTGTCCGTGGAGATGGTTTCACTGGGGTGGTGTTCTTGTTCAAGTAGTGTTGTCATTGTTTCCCTTGCTAGTGGTATGTCTATTGATGTGAACAGGGCGGTGATATCAAACGATATCATGGTCTCTTCGTCCTCTATCTTTGTCTTTGATGGAGTTGAGGAATTCTTGGGCTGATTGGATGGAGTGGGGTGATTTGTTGATTAGCTGCTTGAGTCGTCTTTGTAGTTCTGTTTGGCGGAGTTTTCCCATTTCCTTGCCAGTTTGAGCGTGTTGCACCTGTAGGTCTCCAAGGTTTTGGAGTAGATTTGTAGCTCAGGTTGTGGGTGTTGAGGTTGGTTGGCTCGCTGAGCTGGTTTGTTGTTCCGCAGACGTTTCGTTACCCTGCTGGGTAACATCCTCAGTGCAGCCTCTGATGAAGCGTCGGTGTGTTTTCCCGCCTGGCTTTTAAACTCTGGGGTCTGTTGCGATGGATTGCCTCACTTCTGAGTTTCCTCCACAGTGGAATCTATACGGGGTCGAGTTCAATGTGTTTATTAATAGCCTGCTTCATCACGAAAACACACCGACGCTTCATCAGAGGCTGCACTGAGGATGTTACCAAGCTCGGTAACAAAATGTCTGCGGAACAACAAACCAGCTCGGCGAGCCAACCAACCTCAACACCCACAACCCGAGCTTCAAATCTCCTCCAAAACCTTAGAGAGAGAGGAGGATTATCGGGAATTGTGGTGGGGTGGCAGAGGTGGAGTGTGTGCCCTAGAGGAATATCTAAGGTGGGAGAGAAATGGTTGTAATGGGAAGTGGGGCTTCCAAGTGGAGATGGGATGAGAAGGTGAGGGTGAAAGGTTTGCAGCTGTGAAATGCAATGGCTAATGGAGAACCTCAGGCTAGACAGTTCATATTTGAAAGGGCATTCAAAAGTGAATTGGGATACTGTATTGTTATATCCAGGAATGGGCATAGAGGGAACTCCTATGGAGCAGAGTGTCCCATCTCTGTATTTTAAGAATATGTCAGTGTTCTGTGTTGCATGTAGCCACAAAAAAAAATCAACAGGCATGAATCTTGCATCCTACCTTTTCAGCAGAGTCAGCTAATTTATACCAAAGCATCCTGAGAATGGACAACTTTAACCATTTCATTCCTTCCAGCTGCAGCACAAATCTACAGACACTAAGGAAGTACCAAGCAACAGTTGTAACCATGAAAGAATTAAGTTGCATCCAAATCTTGGGTGCATTTCTATAGAGGAATGTTAGGAACTAGAAAATAACATCAGCTTCCCTTACAACTGTATTGATTGTTTCATTTCAAAATGATATTTATTCGAGGAGGAAGAAATGTATTTTCACTTTGTACCTTTTGGAGCAGGGACGGGTGAGGATATGTGTTTGAATGCCATGGTGATGGAGGCAGCTACCGGGTCTGTTAGCGGTAGCCTGAGAGGAAATTACTACCTTGGCTGAAACTCCAATCCAACTGTCGAAATAGCCAATTTTAAGCAAAAAGGCACCAATCAAACTCTTCTAATTTATCATATTTATTTTATTTTCAGAATTAGGGAAGTAAAATATTTCCTTGCATATGTACACTACAAAAGTAATGTGAGATCCTTTGTGTAGCAATTATTTGTACTAATTGTTGTACTGAAAAGCGACTGTGCCAATTTGTTGTCTTTCAAATTTAAGTTGTTTC
Source organism: Ginglymostoma cirratum (assembly GCA_024137785.1). Classification (NCBI taxonomy): domain Eukaryota; kingdom Metazoa; phylum Chordata; class Chondrichthyes; order Orectolobiformes; family Ginglymostomatidae; genus Ginglymostoma; species Ginglymostoma cirratum. The sequence continues at coordinate 6,794,099 of JAHRHZ010000082.1, forward strand.
TGCAGTAAATTTCTAATCGTGGGCCAGCTGTTGTAAACGAGTTGTACCTCCCATGTTAGACAACAGCATTTTATCAGCTTGTCTGCCTATCTGTCCTGTAAAGCCTCTTTACTCTTCCTGACGCTTTTAAAATTTTCCAAGCAGAAAAACGATTACTATTTCCTTTTCCTCCTCCTCCCCTCCACACTCTCACTCATCCACCCACCACCTCTTGCCAAACATGTATGCTTGAGCTATGATAAATCAGGCTGCTTCCGTCAGGAATTTTGTCCTTTAATGCTGTTCATTGAAAAATTCTTAATGGAACAGGAATGTGAAATGGCATGTGTAGTTTGGCTAGGGTATGGACAACACTTTTATGCAAAATTAAGTAGCAACATCATTGTAAAAATCTTAAGACTTCGTTGGACATTTTAAATATAGATCAGCTTCTCATTTCTCTGTCTGCTATTTCCTATATTTTGAACTTTTTTTTTGTTTCTTCGATAACTGTTTCTACAATGTAGAGTTATCGATTGTTGAACCTTTACAATGTAGGATTTTGATGTTGTGCTTATTGGAGGAAGATTAAGATTGTATTGAGGGTGGGGAACACTGGGCTGCCTGCTTACATATGAATCAAAAGAAAACAGTTGTCCCAGTTACATTCTCCTTGGCCTAGATAGAACAGAGCTGCTGTATAGAAAATAATTTCAGGGCAGGATGTAATTTTCACACACACATCTGTAACATATCTGTAACACAGATTACAATCTGTGATCTTGTCTTAAAATTAATAAAGACCAGTTGATCCTTGTTGGAATATACTGTTGGGATTTGATCTGTCAATGCACTTAAGGGACAGGGGTAAGGCAAGAGTCAGAGGCTAATCATTCTGTAAATTTGCACCATTTAATTTTGAGACTATCTGATTGACCTAATCTTTTGTATGTGTGCCAGTGATGCTAGACTGTTTCAGAAAATGAAGGCTTGATCTCATTTGATAATGGTTGGAGAAAGTAACTATAACGTGCCCTTCTGTCTGTCATTTTTGTTTCCTGAACAGTTGGGCAAGAATGTTGATCTCTTGGCAGCCTGATTCGCCTATTCTGAGCTCTGTTTGCTTTTGAAGATATCTTGATTGAAAGTGATTGATGCTGTTTGTGGTCACAAGTATTAAATAAGCTGGGTAACCACTGACCAGCTTTCAACCACAGATACGAGCCCACTGCCCTAACTTAAACTGGCCTAATGTATTCTTTTAGGTATCTTGCCTGAGCTAGCACTCAGTTATGTGCTTGCTTGGCAATATTTCTAACGGCTGACTTAAGTGCACAGTATAATATACAACATAGCACATGTTCCTCACTTGAAAACAATGGCCAAGCAATGTACTGTAGATGTCGGAAATTGCAGTACTCCTTTCTGCTTTGAATAGCAGGACCAAGCTGGTCTTGAATCAGAAGAAAGTCTTATTATATGAAATGATTTTATTTTCTCTCTTGTTTGCTCACCGTATATGAGTATTGCTAGCTAGGCCAGCATTTGTTGCCCATCCTTAATTGCACTTGAGCTGAATAATTTGCGAGGCCATTTCAGAGGGCAGTAAAGAATCAACCACATTGTTGTGGGTCTAGAGCCACTTGTGGGCCAGACCAGGTAAGGACAGCAGATTTCCTTCCCTATAGGACTTTAGCAAACGAGATGGGCTTTTATGAAGATTGATAATAATTTCATGGCACCACTATTGAGACTAACTTTCCCTTTCAGATTTTGCAAACTGAATTTAGATTCCACCAACTGTATTGGAGGGGGCAGGATTTGATTCTATGTCACAAGATAATTAGTCTGCTTACATTTGTCTAAAGTTTTTGAGAAGATTAGCAGCTTGGGTTGTGGATGAGGTTGTAGACCTGCTCGCCGAGCCAGTGGGTTTGGTTGCAGATGTTTCGTCACCCTGCTCGGTAACGTTGTCTGTGCGCCTCTGGTGAAGCATTGGTGTTCTGTCCCGCTTGTTATTTATATGCCCTGGTTTGCTGGCATTACTTCCTGTTTTGTTCTTCAATGGTTTGTATATCTGGGTCCAGTTCAATGTTTGTTGACGGAGTTCCAGTTGGAACTTTTGTCTCTATATTTGTGTGGGGAGACCATCCCCTTAAATAGGATCAATTCTTTCAGTCTCTAGCCCAACTGTAGTCATTTTCATAGAGGTGTACCACACAGAAAAAAGCCCTTTTGACAAATTGAGTCCACACTGGTCAAAAACGAGCACCTTCCTATTCTAAGATAACAAGCATGGGGCTGGATGAACACAGCAGGTCAAGCAGCATCATAGGA
>JAHRHZ010000082.1:6801414-6870395 GCA_024137785.1 Ginglymostoma cirratum
GAGTCCAGAGCTGTTCTGCTTCATATATACTAACCTAGTGGACTAAATGGAAATTGCACTGGCTCCTCTGATAGAATGGTCAGCTATCAAGACCAGCACAGCTGACACTGGGAGGTGGGAGAACAGCTCTCTCAGTATGAAAGGTGCATTATATGATTCTATAAATGTGCACAGTTGCAGGTTGGGGGTGGTGGTGGAGAGCCAACAGAGATGGACGAGACAAGGAGCAGGTGAATGGATCAAATGGGATGTGAAATACTTGGCACCAAAGCAAACATTTTGTTTCTGTCTGTACAATACGACTGATCCCGACTGAAGGGGACCAGGGTAGTGTCCGCAGGAAATCCGCTTCCTGCCTAAAAGGCCGTGGGTTCGTTATGAACCCAGAATATAGGAGCCAGCCAGCAGGCTAAATGTTGCAGAGGCTGTCTTCACTTGATGTCACAACATCATGCACATTTCATGATAATTAAAAACTGAACAAACTGCAGTTCTTCCGGTTTTTACAAAAACAGAAGTTGCTGGAAAAGCTCAACAGGGCTGACAACATCTCTGATTTTTCTTCAGAGTTAACGTTTCAGGTCCGGTGACGCTTCCTCAGAACTGATGGTAGCTAGGAGAATGTCCGTTTACATGCAGAAGATAGTATGGGGAAAGGGGATAAGGAGTAAATGATAGGTAGGGATAGAGTCCAGAGAGAGAAGAACAGCTGGACAGACCAAGGAGTGGATAACAATCTGCCTAGGAGGGTGAATAGCTGTTAATGGAAACTGTTAGTGACAAACGATAAGGTCGTGTGTAATGGCAGGCTGTGATAACCAGGCCTGGTGTGTGGGGCAGGGTCTAGGACTTGGGAGAGTTGAGGGACCTAAAATAATTGAATTCGATATTGAGTCTGGAGGGCTGTAGGGTCCCCAAGCGGAAAATGAGGTGTTGTTCTTCCAACTTGCACTAAGCTTTGCTGGAACACTGCAGCGAGCCAGAGACAGATGTTGGCCAGGGAACAGGGTGGTGTGTTGAAGTGGCAGACGACTGGAAGCTCGGGTCTCTTGCGGGTTCGTAACATGTAGTCCCCTCTACATTTGGGAAACGAAGCATAGACTGGGTGACCGCTTCGCAGAATATCTACGTTCTGTCCACAAAAAAGACCCTAAGCTACCTGTTTCAGAGCTAGTAGGAACTGCCGATGCTGGAGAATCTGAGATTTCTGAAGAAGGGTCTAGGCCCGAAACGTCAGCTTTCCTGCTCCTCTGATGCTGCTTGGCCAGCTGTGTTCGTCCAGCTCTACACCTCGTTATCTGAGCTACCTGTTGCCTGCCGCTTTAACACACCACCCTGTTCCCTGGTCAACATCTCTGTCTCAGGCTTGCTGCAGTGTTCCAGCGAAGCTCCGCGCAAGCTGGAAGAACGGCATCTCATTTTTCTGCTTGGGGACCGTGCAGCTCTCCAGACTCAATATCGAGTTCACTAATTTCAGGGCCCCCTACCCCACCTGACAGGTCTTGTTGTCTCTCAGCCTGCTATTACACACTACCTATTGTTAGTCGGTAGTTGTCCCCATTAATAGCTATTCGCCCTCCTAGCCAGATTGTTATCAACTCCTTTGTCCAACTGTTCTCTCTCTTTTGGGCTCTATTCCCACCCATCATTTACTCCTGAACTTTGGGGCGGCATGGTGGCTCAGTGGTTAGCACTGCTGCCTCACAGCACCAGGGACCCAGGTTCGATTCCAGCCTTGGGTGACTGTCTGTGTGGAGTTTGCACATTCTCCCCGTGTCTGCGTGGGTTTCCTCCGGGTACTCCGGTTTCCTCCCACAGTCCAAAGATGTGCAGGTTAGGTGGATTGGCCATACTAAAATTGCCCATAGTGTTCAGGGATGTGTAGATTAAGTGGGTTACAAGGGGACGGGTGTGGTTGGGATACTCTGAGGTTTGGTGTGGGCTTGTTGGGCCGAAGGTCCTGTTTCCACACTGTAGGGATTCTTCTTTTTTAAAAAAACCCTATCTTCTGCATGTAAACTGACATTTTCCTAGCTCCCATCGGCTCTGAGGAGTGGTCACCAGACCTGAAATATTAATTCTGATTTCTTTTCAGAAATGGCGCCAGACCTGCTGAACTTTTCCAGAAACTTGTGTTTTCGCACATTTCATGTGAGCTATTGAGATCAGATCAATAAGAACTGGGAGTTTCAAATACTTTTCTTACACCTGCTCCTAGCATTGCTCATTGCATTAGAGGGGAAATGTAAACCCCAGCCACTGGAAGGAGGGGTGGGAGAGAGAGGGGTGAAAAAGTTTTTAACATTATTAATAGATTACTTCATCTTGGAGATGACTCAATTCATCATTTTTCTGTGCAGAACTCAACAGTTATTTCTCATGTTACTGTCTTTCTTCATTCACTTTTTAACATCCAGCATTTTGAGATTCAGAAATTTCACAGATTTCGGATATAAAGAAATCTAAACATAGCTGAAACGGTTGCTGGAAGATAAATTTGGGAAACTTAGTTTTTCTTTGAGAAGGCAGAATAGTGGTTTAATCCATTGATTTGTCATGGTGGTGGCTTGGGTGTAGTCTGCTTCGAATTTTATTCAGACCTGCTGACTCATCATGAATCTCATTTATAATTAGCATATGAACAGCATTTGGTGTAGGGGTTGCAGTGAGGTTTACATTCATAGGAAGTTCCTGCTAGTATGATTCTGCTAAATAGCAAATTCAGTAGTCACTCATCCAGGGTCCTTGGTCACTGCTATTGTTTAATATTCTCCAGGGTAGATTTTGTTTTCTCTCTCTGTGAATGCTTCGTTTAGTCGTTATCTACTGCATGCTTGTGTTATTTCTCTATGGATAGGACACTGTCTGTCCTCAAGTACTCTTGTAGTTGAGGGAAGTAATGTTTTCCCTGATGATATTGGAAAAATTCTGAAGACTGGCTGCTTTATACAAGAGTGGGGCAATATCAATATATAGCCTCCTCAGTTCCTTCACAGCTTGTAGAATGACTGCATATGATATGAAAATTTTGCTAATGTAAGAATAATTAACTAAAAATATTACATGCAGGTTCCACTGTTTTTTGGTTTATTTTTCCAGTATCGATGGCAAAGAATTAACAATTTTCTTCTCACCCTTTTTTTTGTTTTACTTTTTGAAGCCTTTGCGATTCACTGAGGTTGTAGGTTGTTCTGCAGTACCTTCTCCAAACACGGTGTTCACGAGTATGAGAAGCTTCTTCATGCATATGGTGCATCACAGCCAACTCCAGTTTTGACCTCATTTCAGGTCACCTGTAAAACCTGTACGGCTCAGCACTGACTAGCAGTCAGGGATCAGATCTTTAGACTTGATGTTCTTCACTAAATAAGCTATCATCCTCATCCTCCCGGACAGCACCAAGTGGAAGCTGCTTCTGGATGCAAAGTGCTTGAAATTTGCTCTTCGCGCACAAAATTACACCAAAAATAATTCCGTTCTTTTTTTTTTTCTTTTCCCGTAGGTTCGTGTGATTGAAAGTGTGCCGTGGTATGACGACTACTAACAAGGGAAACAAGGCCTTGAAGGTACAGCTCTCCTCCCCTTTTCCTTAGACACTTAGTACACAGGCTGGTAGGTCCAATAAAGTAAAGCTTTTTTTTCCACTGGTTCTTGTCAACATTTCATGCTGAGCTAATGACACTGTTTGAATCCACTGGGTGTCGTTTCTGAATTTCTATCTGTATTTAATTTTGCCCTCCATTTTTTTTAAGGGACACAAAATTATTATGATATTTATCACATAAAGGCAATTGGCCAGTTTTGCACTGAACTTGTGTTCTTTTCTCTTATGCTCTTTTTCCACATTGTTGGCTTTCTTTTTCTCCCCACCCCACCCCCATCCTCATTTTATGCCATTTTTCTTCCATTTTCCTTATCTTCTACCTCCCTTCTCTGTAAAGAGCTCGGCTATGTTTTGGATTGAAGGTACCAAGTGCCCTTCAGTCCATCTCCCATGGTCAGGTAGCTAGAAATATCATAGTTGATGTATCGTCACCCAACTTGTACCTTGGAGGGCCCATTTGTAGTTGCCAACATTTCCCGTGAGCTATTGATCCTGTAGAAGAGATTAATACAACAGTATTCATGTGAGATATCACAGTAGAGATTTTAATAATAGGCTGTTTTGAGACCCGGTGTTTTTGTTGAATGTAAAGCCTAGCACCATAGAGTATTTATTTTTATATGTATGTGTTATGATTAACCACCAGTGTGTATGTTTGAATAGTGAAGAAGCATTTTAGTTGCAATGCAATTTCCGTTCCAGATCTTGTTAGTAATGAGAGATGCCACATGCACAATTCACAATATACCTTCCTATGTTGTGTCGTTGGGTGCTATATGGAAATAAATTGCCTAAGTCCATGCAGTCTTAAGCCAGTAACCAAAATTGAGAAGCAATAAGTTTTTTTTTGTGTATCAATTGGACTGTAATGTACTAAAAATCTGTACTGGTGAGCTACGACATTGGCATATACCTAACAATGATGTGAAAAATTACCCAGATGCATCTTGTCCTCAGAAAGTAATCTGGCCAACAGCCACTCCACCATCATCATCATCCTCTTGATCATCAATAAAGCGATGGAAAGTGTTGTTAAACAGTGCTATCAAATGGCACCTCTGCAGCGGTAACAAGCTCAGTGTGTTCAGATCTACTCTGCTCCTGACCACATTACGGCCTTAGTCCAAAAGAGCTGAACTCGAGGAGAGATGAGAGTGACTGCTTTTGGTGCCAAGATAACCATGTTAAACCAAGTGTGGCAGTGGGGAGCACTAGCAAAACTGAAATCGGTGGGAATCAAGGGGGATTTCTCTCCAATTGTTGGAGTGCTAACTAACAGAAAAGAATATGATTGTGGCTGTTGGAGGTCAAATATCTCTGCACCAGGACATCATTGCAGGAATTGTTCATGGTAGATATTTACTAATCAAACTGTTCAAATGTTATTACATACCTGTGGAGCAGTTGATATTTGAGTGCAGGCCTACTGGTACTGACATAGGGACACTAACACTGCACCACACAAGTAAGGATTGATTAAGAAGGTGAAAATACAGTATGAAAGTAAGCTTGCAGGGAACATAAAGACGGACAGTAAGAGTTTCTGTAGGTACATGAAGGGAAAGAAATGTAGGTCCCCTAGAGACAGAAATGGGGGGTAAATTGGGAGAAGGGAGTGTGCAACGGGTCCTGGGCATCCTTGTACACCAGTCACTGAAGGTAAGCATGCAGGTAGTAAAGAAGGTGTGTTGGCCTTCATTGCAAGAGATTCTGAGTACAGGAGCAGAGATGTTTTGTTGCAGTTATACAGGGCCTTGGTGAGACCACATCTAGAATATTGTATGCAGTTTTGGTCTGCCTTTGAGAAAGGATGCTCTTGCTCTCGGGAGTGCAGCAAAGATTTACCAGGCTGATTCCAGGGATGGTGGGTCTGATGTATGAGGAGAGATTGACTAGGTAAGGCTTTTATCGCACGAGTTCAGATGAATGAGGGGGGTGGGGTGTGAAATCACTTAGAAACTTATAAAATTCCACCAGGACTAGCCAGGGTAGATGCAGGGAAAATGTTTGCGATGGTGGATGTGTTCAGAACCAGGGGTCATAGTCTGAGGATTTGGGGTAGACCACTTAGGATAGAGATGAGGCATTTCTTCGCCCAAAGAGTGGTGAGCCTGTGGAGTTCATTACCACTGGAAGTACTTGATGCCAAAACATTGAATGTATTCAAGAGGCAGCTAGATATAGCACTTAGGGTGAATGGGAACAAATGATATGGGCAGAAAGCAGGATTAGGCTATCGAGTTGGACAATCAACCATGATCCTGATGAATGGCAGAGCAGGTTCAAAGGGGGAATGGCCGCCTCCTGCTCATATCTTCCATGTTTCTACAAGTTGCTTGGGGTAGTGTCCTAGCCCAAACATTTTCAGCCGCATCATCAATGACCTGCCTTCTGAACCCATGACCAGCTCCACTTAGAAACGCAAGGGCAGCAGATGCACAGGAACACTGCCATCTGTAGGTTCCTCTGCAAGCCACACTGTCTGATTTGGAAGTCTATCGCCATTCCTTGACTGTCACAGGATCAAAAACCTGGAACTCCCTTCCCTGTAACACTGTCAGTATATTCGCAACCGAAGTAGTTAAGGAAGGTGGTTCACAACTACCCTGTTGGGCAGTTGGGAATAGGCAGAAATTGCTGGCCTTGCCATTGATGGATTCACCCACATCTCAAAGTGGAGGGAACTGTGTATTCCTAACAATCTAACTTGAGAATTTAATGTTACGATCATAGCAGGTGAGCACCTAATGTGTTTGTGATATCTTTTATCTGCTGTTTTTTTTTTAGTGGAGGCTTGTAAAATAAATTGGTTAACACCCATTTTAAAATAGCAGCCAAAAGATGATACACTAAACAGCCAGGAGTTCATTCAGTACTAAACAGTTTCTTTTAAGAAAAGGTTTGTCTAAAGTACATTTAACTTAACCGTTTCAACCATCTGGCTGAAAAGTGGAACTTTGCAGAAATACTTACTTCAAAACTTGCTTCACCATTTCTTTGACCTGCTATATTGGCCAGTTATGGCCTGTGCTTGCTGATATGCAGAAAATAGGTTGTGTTGTCACATAGAGGAAGTTGATTTCAGTAGCAGACAATGCAGAAGCAGAAAACCAGTGGAACCAGTGTAATTAGAAGCTGGTTTGGACTTTGTCTCATGCAGCAATGGAGAACTGTGTAGACAAAATGTAACAACACGCAATGATTAGGAGACGTGTTATACTGTTGGGGCCATTTACATTCGGTGAAGAGTTTTGAACGTGTTTCTGTGTGCCTTAATGGTTCAAAAATGTTTCCAAAAACTACTAAACACAAAAAGTTCCTGATTGTCTATAATGCTCCCATCTTTCAAGTAGAGTACCTGAATGCCATGATTAAGGCAGCTTCATTTTCAACAAATGCGGTCAGATCACATAGAAACATAGACATTAGATGCTGGAGTAGGCCATTCAGCCCTTTTGAGCCTGCATAACCTTTCAATATGATCATGGCTGATCATACAAATTCAGTATTCCATTCCCTCTTTCCCTCCATACCCCTTGATCCCTTTGACTGCAAGGGCCACGTCTAGCTCCCTTTTGAATGTATCGAACAAACTGTCTCCAACAGCTTTTCTGTGGTAGAGAATTCTGCAGATGAAGAAATTCTTCCTCCCCTCATTCCTAAATGGTTTACCCCTATTCATACACTGTGACCCCTAGTTCTGGACTTCTCCCAACAATGGAAAGATTCTTCCTGCATCTAGCCTGTCCAGTCCCTATGTTTCTGAGACTCTTTCTCCTCCTCCTACCCACCTTCCCCCCAAAACATTCTTCTAAATTCCAGCGAGTACAAGTTCAGTCAATCAAGTCTTTCTTCACACATCAGTCCTGCCATTCTGGGAATCAGTCTGGTGAACTTCGTTGGAATCCCTCAATAAGAAGAATGTCCTTCCTCAGACTAGAAGACCAAAACTGCACACAGTACTCAAGGTGTGGCCTCAACAAGGCCATGTATAATTGTAGCAAGGTGATCTTCAAATTTGGACTGTGAACTATGACTGACTATTTTTCATATGAAAGGAAGCAGGAAGGGCTATGAATTTACAAATGGGAGAGGATTAGATTATTGTCCAGCGAGTGAAGGGAATAAAGCTTGATAAAGGTGTAGGTTCTGATTGTTTCCTAGAATTTGAGATCAGTGTAATGGACCAGTGTTGCCTAATCTGATCCTACATGATCCTGTGTTTGCACGTTCCTAAATCTCTTATGTATATCATTTATCTTCAGTTGAAGCTGCAGTCAAAACAAACTTCTTTGTTAATGGTGAAGGAGGTTTGCAGGTTGATCTGCAATTGGAAACTTTTAAACACCTGACTGTCTGCAAACAAATGCATAAATTGCAATTCAACTGTGACCTCACCTGGTACGTTTCAGATCTGAGATACTTCTCAACACGGCCAACTTCACGAAAGTTTGATTTAGCAGCAGAATAATACTTTGGTGTCATTTTATGATCTATTCTTCTCCTGGTAGAAATCAGCATAATATTAGCTGAACCTTCAGCACTGCTACAGATACTCACTGGATAAAGTACATTTGAATGCTATAACTAAGCAGCCCTTGATGCTTAATTTAGGCTTCAGAACTTCTTGGTTTACAACCTTTCTGAATACACTCTGGGGACCATGTGTCTGAAACCTGGGATAGCTGCATTTTTCTTTAATGTGTCAGTGGTGAATGAACGACAATGTATGTGCTGCAATCTTTATTTAAATAATATCCAGCTTCTCTGTTGTCAAAGTGCATAACCTCACACTTACTCACATTATATTCCACCTGCCAAGTTTCTTTTTGCCCACTTGCTTAACCTGTCTATATCCCTCTGCAGACTTCATGCCATCCTCACCACTTGACTTCCCACCTAATTTTGTTCTTCACAAACTTGGCTCTAGTGCATTGATTTTTCACATCCACATTATTCACACATTGTAAATAATTGTAACTCCAACTCTGATCCCTGTGGCATTCCAATAGTTACAAGTTGCTAGTTACATCTCCTGTTGTTCCAATTCTTTCTTCTATTAGTTAACCAATCCTCTGTCAATGCTACTGTACTACCCCAACACTACTGCCTGTTATCTTATTAAAAAGCCTTACACGTAGCATCTTTTAGATCAAATGCCTTCTGGGAATTTCAAAATTAATATATTTGCTTTTTAACCCCTCGAAGAATTCTAACAAATTAGTCAGGCATGATTTCCTCTTCATAAAGTCATGCTACCTCTGGTAATATTATGTGTCTCTAAATGCTCTGCTGTTATATCCTTTGCATTAGATGCTAACATTTTAATAACAGACTTTATGCTAACTGCCTTAATTTTTTTTGAAAGGGTGTTATTGGCAGTTTTCTGGTCCTCCTAAGGCTTTGAGAATCTGAGGATTCCTGGCGATGCACTGCAGCAATCTTCTATCTTTGCAACTGCTACTTTTAATATCTGAGAATGCATCCAATCAGATTGTGGGGAAGTACACAACTTGCTCTGTAGTGACAGTTATGGTATTTATTTCCTCCTCCCTGTTTGCCCCTTGAATATTTAGTATTTTTGGAATCTATATTTAACTCTTCTGTTTCCTGGTTCCTCATTATTACTGCCCTAGCCTCATTATGTAAGGGACCCCTCTTCCAAATATTTCATGAAGTTCTTGCTGTACGTTTTGATGTTACTTGCGAGTTTGCCTTCAGAATTTCATTTCACTTTTTTATTAGGTTTTAGTCACCTTTTGGTTTTCAAACGTTTTGCAATCCTCAAGGTTACCACTGATTTTTGCCATATTATATGTTTTTTATTTCCATTTGATGCTATCCTTAACTTCCTGTTTAACCATGTTTGGTTAATCCTCTCCTTAGAATCCGCTTCCTAAAATGTGATGTATCTTAGTTGGTGTCTCTTAACAATCTTATTGAACGAATGCCATTGTTCCTCAATTATCACTTCTGCTAGAATTCTTCCCAGTACACTCCACATAATTCTGCCCTCATTCCTTTGTAGTGTGCCATATTCGTGGTTATCACAGTTGTTTATGATCCAAATTTCCTCCCCTCAAACTGAATGCTAAATTCTACCATCTTATGGTTGTGGTTTCCTAGGAAATCTTTTACAATCAGATCATTTGTTAAACCTGCCTCATTGTATATTACCATATCCAAAATAGCCTGATTCCAGATTGAATCTGAATCTGCAACACAGTGCTGGGAACCTGCCCTAAGTGAACATTATAAATTCCGCCTCATAGCTACCTCTGCCAACTTGACAATCCCAAAACTATATGAAGATTACGGTCACCATGGTACTGCCTTTTTTACATGCCCTCATTACCTCTGAATTTGTTCTCTGTCTACCATTTTTAAGGACCTAATAGACTACTCCCACCAGCGTCATCTTCCTCTTATTCGTTACTGTCACCCGTCTGTTTCTACATCTTCTGATCCAAGATTATTTCTTGCTATCTTACGTCTTCCATGTTACATTAGCAATGCTACTCTGTCACACTTTCCCTTTTCTGTCTGTCTTTTTGAAGAGGCAGGCCTTCCTTTTTCCACAGAACATGGAGTGGTGGATGTGCTGGCCTGGTCAGAGGTTGCCAGCTTGGTTAGATCAAACTTAACTATCTGGAGGAATGCCCAGCACTAAACGAAGAAGGGCATTGTCCTTCTCTACTCTGCCAGCTAAGGTCCGTTAATTTCTGTCTCTCACTTCTCTCTGCCACTGCACCTACTTCCCACCAAGGGTCATGCTCAAACCACACCTCCCCCCACACCCCCGCACTATTAGCTTCATTCACACACACTCTCACCCCAAACCCTAGCACCGCTATCCCTGCATGCCCTCAGCCTAGCCTGTTCACTTCCTCAGGGCAACTTTCCACTTGCACCCAAAGGAACAGCTGTGCCACCCACTATCATCTCCCATGATCCACCTTTCTCTCATTCCAGGAAGGAAACAGCCCACAGAAATAAAAGGTACTGTAGATGCTGGAGAATCCGAGATAACAAGCATGGGGCTGGATGAACAGAGCAGGTCAAGCAACATCATAGGAGCAGGATACGATTGCTTAGACTCACGAGGTTGTGCGCAGCCTGTCATTCAGCTCCTCTCCCCATACAAGGAGAGAGCCCAGACTCTGAGTGGGGTCTGGACTGGTATCAGAGGCTGCTACTGACCTTGTGTGGCAGGGGTTCTTCAAGCAAAGAATATCCGTCTTGACATGCTGTGAAAGCAATGGAAGAGCCTGGAAGTGCAGCTTGAGCCATTCCATGAGTTGTGTGCTTGTCTGTGTATAGAGTATCCTTGCTTCAGTATTACAGTCCTTGTTCTAGTGCAGCATTGAACTGCAGATGTGTCATGTAAGTGGCGTAGAGATGTGCCATGAGGGTTACCAATGGATGCCCATGGAGCATGCTATAAGATGTTGGCATCCGGTTACCATCATGGAAATCATTCAGGTGCTGAGTAGAATCTGTCAGGTATTCTGTCTTGTTTGCTTGTTGCATTTTTCCAATGTCTGCTGTTTGGCGGTTTTTTAGATGGGAGTCTGAATGTTAATGCCACGACACACCTTGTTAATATAGGTGCTTGACAAGTGTGTATCTTGCCTGTGCCTCGCGTGAATCTCACCACATCACTTGTGAAAAGCATAAAGTGGGGCACAGATGATCTTGATGATATTGAGGTGGGCCTTGCTGGAATTGTCACCTGATTCTGCTACACCTCCTGCCATGGGCCCAGACTCTGGGACCCTATAAGATTTTGTCTATGTCTCTGTAATGGCTATAAAATGTCACATACAAAATAAATAATTTAATGTTAAAATGCTATGTGCATTTAAGTTCAGGGCCACTAATGTTGCCTTTCTTTACTATTTTCCCCACTTTAACCCTACTGCCTACTGCTGTTTTTCTATACTTGTGCACTCTGTCCCTTCATGTCTTACTCTGGGTATCCATTATACAAATAGTTACCCTGTAATGTTGCCATATCCTTCCGCTTTGTAAGCCTTCATTCCCCCTCTCTAAGTGCCTCTTCCCCTCCCTTCCCATCTCCCACTCTAATTAGCTTAACAACCTCATTACAACCCTAGTTATTCCATTGACCAGGTTCCAGTAAGGTTCGTATGAAGCCTGCCCTAATGGAGCAACTCCCTTCTAACCCATTACAAGTGCCAGTGATCCATGAACTGAAACACATTTCACCACATCAAACCATAGTGTTTGTGATGATTGAACTGCTGTAAGTCTTGTACGCTGTGAATGAGGCCTCCAGAAATTGCCAGAGTTTCTCTCAAACTCCAGGTGGCTAATGTGGTTGCTGTTAACCATCTAACTAATCATCTTTAGTCCCATCATCCTTTTTGCTGTCTCGAGTCTATTGTTTTACAATGCATTGACAAAGTTTGGTACTTGGCACAAATTAGCTTACCATGTACCTCAGCAGAAAAGAGTCAGGTATATTCTGTACTGGCACTTTAAATTCTGATGCAACTGTGGGAATAAACAACGTAACCAAATTTTATTATTTCCAAATGCTACAGATTTGTGAACTGCTTGTGAAAAGAGAACAACTTTGATTTGGTGAGACTAAACCAAATACATACATACACACACATTTGTAGGATTTAAGGGAACATCTTGCAGAAAGAAGTTCTAAAGGGTCATAACAGATTGATCGAGTAGGCAAAAGTGACAGAGCTCAGTGAGGTGAGTGTGTTCGTTCCCTTTGGGGGCACGAAAGGCAGATCAGAATATTTTGTGGGCAGTGAGAGGCTGTGAACTGGAGTGGAGTAAATGGGTTTGGATGACCCTATGAGCAGATACTAAAAGCAATCAAAAGGAGATCGTTGGAATTCAAAAGTGAGCAAATGATGCTTCAGTAATGCAGTGTTTTATCCAGATACTTGGTTTGAAGTAAAACTAAGAATTGTGGACGCTAGAGACTTGAAGCATAAACAAATTGCTGGAGAAACTCTGGTCTGGCAACATCTCTGGGAAGAAAGTAGGGTTTACGTTTCGAGTTTGGTAACTCTTCATCAGAACTGCATTCAGCTTTGGGCGCCTCCAAAAAGAAGTCAAGCCTTCTCGGGGGCAGAGCAGTCTGATACCAGGAATTGAAGGGGTAAATTGAGAGCCAGGTTGTTTTCTTTTAAATCTTTTTTTTAAAAATCTTTTTTTCACCGGTGATTGAAGTGGAGTCCTTTTGCATGGTAAGGTGAATGATGGACTGCTTACTCTGGGGAATGCAAGACAAGGGGGAATCATAAAATTAGAGCAAAGCCACTTGGATTCAGCAATAAAGCGGTGCTTTTTGTTTTAGAAAAGCTTATAAACCGTTCCTTGTTCTCATTGCTCTGAATGCTAAATTTGCAAAATTGAAATTGATTTTTTTTGGTAGGTACAAGTGCCAACTGATAACTGCAGCGAAACTATCCCAAAACATGGGCTTGAAGTGCTCCTACTCCATGTCTAATCGAATGGCAGCATAACTTTGAGGGGCTGTTGTTCAGGCAGTTGTAGCATCGTCTCAAGGAATGACTTGTGTTGAAAGTAGTAGCCTTCTGGGGCATGTGCAGGAGAAGATTGTAGTCTACACTTGGAGCAACTGGGGAGGAGAATGAAGCTGTGGAAATGGTGGGCCTCCTGAGAAGTTCAAAATGTATTAAAATGTCTATCTGTGAATGAATGGCAAGCACTTTGCTTTTTGGTGTAATTGGAATATACAATTCAAAGATTTTTTTTTCCATAAACAGTCCAGTTTAGAAAGCTGGTGAAAATGTCTGCCCACATGAGGGTTTGAAAGCCACCTCTGTCTCAAGCCTGTACGTTTTGCCCAAGCTTTATCCACTTGCAAAGAAACTGCCTTGAATTCAGTTTGAATTGCAATAAATTTACAATTCCATGGAAAGGTTGACTGGTGTGGTAAATGTGGAAAATAGCAAATAATGGAGATGGATAGAGGGGACCTTGCTGGACCTGACATGACCGGAGACTGAATTCTTACGTTAGGTGACTGGCTTGGAACACTTCCATTTCCTCGCTAATCCTTTGTGTTGATGAGCACATTACTCAGAAAAACATCTAATTTTAAAAATTAAGGTCCCTCTGGTAGTAGCAATCTTGGAAGTGGAGTACAAGTACACTTGGGACCAGCCCTCCAAAGACAAATGATAAAGTTCCAACAGAGTAAGAACAAAGGTTTCTCTTCACTATAATTACTCTGAGCAGTCATTCACTGCTCCTGTATTGCTGTAACTAATTCAAAAATTACTCAATATTTTCCTACAAAAATGCATAACTCGAAGCTGTGTAAACAATGAGAAACCTGTTTTGGTAAGTTGACGTACAACTCTTGGGGAAAATCCTAAACCCTATTTTTAGACTGATTCCTGGAGCTGCTCCAGCATATTTGCTTTATGTACCAGACGGACTCATTTGGAGCTGTCCTGTTTACGCTGTAATTCACAGTAGGGAAAGTCAGAATATTTCCACAGTTTGGTTTGTGCTCCACATGTGTAACCGCCTCTTGGGGGGAAAAAAATAGACACAAGCACTTAAAATTGCAGGAGAACCAGCTCCCTCATTTCTTCTAAATGTATAAAAACATAAATCTATTAAAAAGTAAATAGAAGTAGTTCATTTGGCATCACATTATTCAGTATGATTGGTTATAATCCTCTTTATGAAGTCTACTTTCTCACCCTAACCCCATAAGCCCAGTGATTTGTTATCTTGGACTTGAGTCAATTGAACAATGGAGCTTTCAAGATTCTCTGGAGTAGAGAACTCGAAACGTTTTATGTTTTTGTTTAACATTATGCCGTCTGTTTCCTTGTTATTTCTACTTGCAATCCATTTTCTTCCTTTGGCTAATGTGATGAAAGTTCTCTTATAAGAATGCACAGTTTTATCTTTGCCCAAGATATGCTAATGGTGGCATGCTTTGACTAACGATTATTACCTATGGTCCATGAAGAACCATAAGAGAGATAGGTAATTGTACTTTGTGGGCACCACCCTCCAAGCACCAGAAATCTCTCTGGCTGAGTTGAAAGGGTCAGCGGGTTGGTCAGCAACCTGTATGGCTGCTCTCAAATACTTTTCCTGTAGGCAGCAAGTCCAGGAATAGGATTTGAACTAAGAAATTTTGACTTGGGGACAGGAGTACTATGTACAGATCCATACCATACAGATCCATGACCTTTTGTTTTCCCATTTTTAAACAAACTGATAGACCACAATACAGTATCAGGATCCCACTGATTTTGTTTTTAGGTAGGCACGACTATTACCATTTGCTGTGCCAAAAATTATCTATAAAGCTTTGGCTTTTTGTCACTGGTTACTACATCTTGTGGTTACCTTACCTATGTTGGGGTTTTATTTCAAGTAGAAAAGACTTACATGTGACAAAAGTAACATGCATCATTGCAATGCGTGTTGCTGTCTGTAGAGGGTTTAAGTGAGCTATGTAAATATGTCAATTACATGGTGTATATAGTCTTTTAATGCCACTGCTTCTCTTCTATTGATGGAGATCAGAGCTATCTAGTGCTTTTTCTCATTTGATGTCTTAATGTCTGCCCGCTGTCTTCCAATAGTTCCATTCATCTAAATATTGAAACAAACTTGTGCTCTTCCAGCATCAAAATCTCTCCATTTAATCACGTTAAAGTGTTCATGCGACTAGTCCCTTACAGATTTTGTTAGACTCGTCTAGAACGTTAAATGGATTTTTTAAAAAAAGCACATACTGCTGGAAGAGGTTATTTGGAAATTCATTACAAACTCTTTATGTAAATTCAAATTTCTCTTTCTGAAGATCACAAAACCAAAATCCTGCTTAAACCACCTCCTTTATAGAGTTAACGACAATGAATAAATAATGTTTCATGAAGAAAAATGTGAAGTACATATCTGGTTGTGGTACTCTTCTAAATAAGAGGGGAAGTGCTACATATTTAGTTTATCATCTAAAAAGTGTGAAAAAATATTTCTTTTGATATTTCCACATTTGCCTAATAGCGTCAGATCCAAAAATACTCCATAAAATAGGGCGAGCTGCAACTAGTTGGACTACTCCATTACTTATGGGATCTTACCCTAAGAACTAAATATTAAGTATATTTTTTCCCCAGTTATTCACTTTCATGTGAGGAGGCTGCTAAAAGGGAAATGAAATAAGAATTGGTGTAATTTCTTTCCTGTTATTCAGTGGCGTATTTCAGTGGGGATTTTTTGTCACTTCTGAAATTACCACATGTAGAGTTGTTACACATTGAGCTTTAACTAGCTATTATAATCTTATGCTATCTAAAATGTAACACAAATGGGGTATGTGGATTCTGTTTACTTGGAGATGGTGGTTTTATATACAGCTCAACTGACGTAAATTTTATAGAGTGACCTCCAGACACAGGCTGTCTCTCGAATGCCACAGTGAAGAGAGCCTGTGGTCATGTGGATAACATTGGTGTATTTGCGTGTAAAGTCTTTGTGTTAGCTACAGAGTGATGGCTGTAGTGTGACACTTCTTGTTCTTTTTTCTCTGTCTTTTAGAAGATAAAGTTCGCTTTTACTGATAGTCAAATGAATATCCTATTGTGTGTAATCTGTCTGTTGACAAAACTAATATGCTTAGGGCTCTAGATGTCATTTTAATATACTTTAAATATTTTGCCTTTTAATGACTTTATCTCATTTTTCAGTATAGATCGTTTGTTCCATTCTTCCACCGTTAGGAAGAGATGGTCAATTAGCCCCTTTCCTTGTGCCCTTTCTAAAGTTTTTTTTCTTGAAAGCAAGTAATATTTCTTTTTAATTTTAAATATTAGAAGGTTCTGCTTCTGTCACCTTTCCTGGAAGGACATGCCATATATTCCCAACTTTTATCTTCCATTTGGTGATTGTCTTAAGTTTGTGGCCTTTGTTATTGACATGCCAATCAGCAGAAATATTATCTCCCATGGCAAAATTTTCAATCGGATCATCCATTAAAGTTGGGCATCCAAAAGCTGATGAGATTGTAACTGCTGCTTAGGCAATTATTTGCATTGGTTCAGCATTACTTTGTTGCTATTGCACTTCATTTCTCTGCTCCTAAAATTTATAACCCATTGTGTTTTTTTTTAAAAACAGATTTGTCATCTTGTCTGCCACTTGAAAAGAGATGCATATCTGAACTCTTAATTCTCCATTCCTCTACTGCTTTTAAGTTGTCACTATGTATATAAATATTTATTCTTTCATGATGTACACTTTCATTTGATATCTACTTAGTAGCCTGTTTGAGCCACCTGAAGTCTCTTACAGTTTTTTGCACTTTTTTTTAGTGAATACTTAGTTAAATTAGAATTAAATATACCACTAGGTATTGCCCCTGCAATGATATTTGAATTTTGCATGAGGAAAACTAGAAACTATTGTAGTCAACTCTGAAAATGGATTTAGTGCCAACTGGTGCTAATTGTGAATATAATGCTTCCTCTTAGCACGTGAAAGGACTGCTGCTGTGCATTGCTATCCAAAACATTGTTTCTGGGCATTTACCAAGGGCCTGCCTTTATTAATAATTTTAAGACTAATAAGCCTTCATTTTTTGTTTAAAACCCACGCGAAGCTCTGCAGGTTCTCTCGCTCATTGCCATTCAGCAACAAATAATTCCAATTAATGAACTGTTATTTGTAGTAAGGAAGTTCTAAAGTAATTGTCTGAAAAGTTGATTATCACCCAGACATTTAATAATCTGTCAAAATAGTAAGTCAATTGCAATGACGAAACTACGCAAATAGTGATCTGATTGAATCAAAAAAATACAGTGGTGTCTGCAATTTTCCAACTTCGTAGCAATGATATTTCAGATCTATCCATGACTAAGCCCCAAACTGTTCAACACTTCACTGTGAATGTACAATACTGATTTTTATGTGCAAGTCAAATTTTTCAGAAATCCCAATGAAATTATTACAGTATAGAAGTATTAGCTTTCTAGATATCAAATGAGATCATATAACTTTAAAATCTTAGAGTTACGAATCTCTGGCATGTCGTTATTGGTGTGAACTTTGTTCCCTGCAAATTAACTGTATAAGATTAGGTCCAGCAAACTTCTCCCTCCTTTTTTCCTTTGCCTTATGACCATCCTTTCTGCTTCTTCTCTCATGCGTTTCCACTTGTACCATATTCACTGTCCATTTTGATAGCTTTGCATTTCCTGTCAATATCTCAAGAGAGATTGATTTCCCTCTGCGCATCCCCCCCCCTGCTGTCCCCCCATTTCCTAACTGCCATTAGTGCCTTTTGTGTCTCAGCACTAAATAAGTTGATGTGTTCCAATATTTTCAGCATTTCTCCTGAAACAATCGTTTATTTCAGCGCAGGTAAGATGGGTGAGTCAGTTATAATAGTATATAACAGCCATATCTTTGTGCATCAAATTGTTGTTGGAAATAAATGTTTCCAGGCTCAGTGTATAATTTATATGTTTGTAATTATGGAATACAGGTATGTTTGTAGTGTCAAAGAATCAAGCCTCACTTTGTAGAAGTGTTCTCATAACCTTATTGAAGCTGTTAACTCTATCCCAGTTTGCTATATTTATAGTAAATTGTAAGCGAGTATATGCATGCGGTTGTCATCGATCGATCTATTTCCATTGGAAGCCTCTACCAGTGTTGGGTAACGTACATTGTGCTTGTACAAAGGTTTGCTACAAACTGAAAAGCATTCATAATTAAACCAGTCAAATGGAAATCTGTCCAATGACTCAATTTCTAAATGTTGTCTTTAAGTTGGTGCCTCATTTTGAAAGCTTTCCTTTTCTTTCCCTGGCCTTTCTCCCACAGGTGAAGCGGGAGCCAGGTGAAAATGGAGCCAGTCTCACAGATCAGGAGCTTGTCTCTATGTCCGTTCGAGAATTGAACCAACATCTGCGGGGCCTAACTAAAGAAGACATTATCCGGCTGAAGCAGCGTCGCAGAACACTCAAGAACCGTGGCTACGCAGCCAGCTGCCGTGTCAAGAGGGTAACTCAGAAGGAGGAATTGGAGAAGCAGAAAGCAGAACTTCAACAAGAGGTAGAGAAGCTGGCATCTGAGAATGCCAGCATGAAATTAGAGCTGGATGCCCTGCGATCCAAGTATGAGGCCTTGCAGAGCTTCGCCAGGACCGTAGCCAGAGGACCTGTCATGCCGGTTCGAGGTCCTATCACCTCTGCCATTGGGCCCATTATGCCAGGCAAAGTGGCTACCACCAGTGTCATCACAATAGTCAAATCCAAAACCGATGCAAGATCTTAGTACATACTGCTGTAGACACAGGCCAGAGACAAACTAGTTCCTAGTAAAACTGGTCAATTCATGGAGTTAAATACAATGGTTGAAAAAAAAACTCGTTAGCCACCATCCCACACCCCACCAGAAAAAAAGCAAGTTTTTCCACACAATCACCAGGCTGTGTGGCAAGTTGGTGAATTAGCAAAGCACTTGTTACACGATCAACCTCATTCTATCGTAGAAACCAAACTCGTGTTTGGTTTCTGTAATGTTCAGGCTTTCAATTTTGTCCATCTCTAGGACAATTCCTGTAGACCTCTTGCAGTCTTAACTGAACTGAGTGAAATCCAAAATGAAAAGGAAGTCACTCATTTATTTCAACACCAAAATTCTTACTGAGTTCCTAACATAACCACAGTGAATAAAAGGGAGGCCTTCATTAATTTGGAAGATCTTGTCACTCGACAGCATTTCAAACAGACCAAACCATGGTAGCTCGACAGCCGCCATTAAAGGGCAAGCCTGTTGATTTTTTTGTTTTCCTCTTTGCAATGTTTGCTCAAGTTTTGTCAAAAATAAAAATCTACATTTTTGGATGGAGACATCATGACATGTTTAAGCAAATCCAAGTTACTTTTTATCAGTTTGATTATAAAGGGACTCTCTGTACAGTTCTTTTAAAATTAGGTTTTATTTCTGATATGAAACCTTGTGGCTAACTTTGTGCATTGACCAGTGAACAGCTTCTCATATTCATGCACATCTGAACACGGTGTACCGTATCACCATGGAGTAAGGTAGTTCAAATGACCTGTTCATATGGTTAAGTATTCCTTTCTATTCATATACTACTGGGTCTTTCTTGAAAAATTTATAGCACAAATTAGAAATGTTGATTTTAATTTGTACATTTTTTATAAAAAAATTAATCATTGGAAGACAATGCGCAACATTTTAAAAACAAGCAGAGATGGGAGGAGGCAGAATTAATAGCACCCTTTGTAACACTATATAAGCTGTTACAGAAACCCTGCCATCTGCTTGTCACTAGCCAGTGAAGGCAGTGGAATGTCAGTCTGACTGTATAATAAGCTTTTGATTATTTGAAATGTGCAGTCTTCATAACAAAGCTCAATTCATGGTGGCTTTGGATTCTTTGAGATAAATGGCTTATGGTGATCCTATCTCTTTCTCTGAATCTTCTATTTATAGTTTATTCATTATGTCATGTATAAATGTTGAATAATTTACAGATAGAACTCAGAAGTCTGGTGTTTAAAGTTTACAGATTTAATGAAATCTTTTCCACAATGTGGTGTTTAAATGTATGAATTCAACAGTTGTATAATACTGTGGATGTTCTGGAGAATGTTTAGCTTTCCATTGATAATTAAGTGGTAAAAGTATGATATAAGCACCAGAAGAGTGAACACTATTTCAGCAAATGTTGTTAGCCTGCACGTTTTCTTTTGAAGAAAAGGTTAAATCCTCTTTGACTTTCATAAGTCAGAAATTGAGAGTTGGCTGATTTTATTTTATTTTGTTCCTGCTGACTAGAACTAGCTGCTATTCCACCGGTCACTCCCCGTTCTCTCTCCTCAGCCAAACAAAAAATTGAAATGACTGTATTAAACCTTTACAGATATTTGATATTGCTTCTTAAAGCAAGTGTGAGTAGAAGGGGCTGATTAACCATATGAATGAAAATTTATTCAGAGAATCTTTGATAGTAAAAGTTCCTCTTTAGTGTATGTATACAAAGTATCTTTGTCAACATGTAAGGGTATTCGAGTTTAATTTTTATAAGTACACAGATTATCATACAATATTTATATACAAAAAATCACAAAAAAATGTTTAATAGCTTTTACAGATGTTTCTAGAGTGGCTTATTGAAATCAATAGCTTTCTAGTGAATCAGCGTGTTAAGTGGATCCGGGGTGATGTATCTGTGATGTGTTAATATGCAGTTTAGTGTTATTTTACAGTTGTTTCATTCTGTATTTATTTGTGTGTGAACACAATGGGGTTTTATGTTGTGTGAATTTTTTTGTGTATTTCCTCTTTCACACTTGCTGCACATGTGAATTTTTTTTTAAAAATGCAACAAACTTCAAGGTGGTGTGTGAACCTCAAGTTCAGTTTGATCAGCAGTTTCTTCTGAAATATCCTTTGGCCCGCCTTAACCAAACCAGGAATACTAAACTATTGCACAGCATCTAATGTTAACTGTTTGAGACCTGTATCTGCGCTGCAGTTTTTTTTGAATACGGGGGATGAACCTTGAATTCCTTGAACTTTTGTTGGCTTGTGTACCATCGTCATCTCCAAAGTCCCCTGGTATCTTCTGAACTTTGTATTAATTTGTACACATTTACTGCCAACACAAACTAAGGGTTTTGTTCTTTAGTTGTATTGAAGTAGAATATATATTACAAAGATTTGGAAACGCAAAATATATTCAATGTCTAATGTAATTTTATGTTAAATGTGTAATTGAAGGTGCTGTTCAATTGTTGAGCTGTTATTGGAGTTGCTGATTGTTCACTGTTAACCCATGTTTGGTCTGAAATACAAATCTATTTGGCTAAACTGCATACATGACTTTGTTTCTCGCACACCGCTGTCTAATTGTGATATAATACTTGTAGAAGATAGTGTTCTACACGATTCTTTTCAGTAAGAAGAAACTTATTTTTATTGTCAGAAACAATTTCTATCTGTGCATAAAGGGCTGTGCAAAACACCCTCAGCATCTCAACATAACCTGGCTTTGATCTACTCAACTGCCCGCTGAGCGTCATTACCAAGAATTCCTGGATAGAATCCCAATCAACCCAGTTTTAAAACAAAAAGGATTTGTAACGTGTCCCATTACAATCTATTAATTTGTACAAATCTTAAGATTTATGGAGGACCTTTGAATCAGAATATGTAACTATGTATTAGTTTTTAAACTGCAGAACTGAGTTTATAAGGCTGCACAATATAGTTACAAAATATGTCCACATTTAGAACACACTGTGCAGATGCCAGTTTGAGATGTTGAGTGTCTGGTGCTGACACCATGCCTGCCTTTGGCCAGCTTTAATGCAATGTGTAGATGTTTTTAATAATGCATAAGCTGTGTTGTGATCAAGTAATCATGAGGACACGGCAGCTTATTGCTAGAAATTTTGAAATTTGAGTGTCGTCTTCTAGCAATGAGCATATTGTTGAATGTGGAATTATACAGACAGGTATCAAATGAGATACTTGGTTTTAATTGCTTTTAACACTAAGCTGATGCTGTGATGAAAATAGCTGATTCTGGAAGGCTTTATTTTTAAAAACCTGACTTCCATTCTTAAAACATATGCCAATTGTTGAATCACAGGGTAATGTTTTAAAAGTTGAATTGAGACAAATATCAAATTTTAATGTAATTGAATTTGTAGATCAAATGATTCCAGTCCTCCCCCTCAATAATGCCACTTAGGATGTGTTTATCCATGGTTGTAAATACTCCATTTGATTTTAAATTTTGAAAGCTTGTTTCAAATCCATTTTAAGAATTAGATTTTTTTTAAACCATAATGTTTAACTACACAAAAGCAGCAAAAGTTGGTTCCAAGAGAAAATAATTTCTAATGGGAAACATACTATTTCAGCAATAGTCTAAAAATGTTTTTTTTAAAAAATAAGTGGCGAACAGGACTCAAACAGTAATTCTGCACCAACGTAGTGTTTAATGATATTTGAAACAGGAGTTTTATTTCAGAGAAAAGGAAATTGCACTAGAAGTAGAGTTTCAGAGAGCTGTTGAATTATTTCACAGCAAGGTGTTTACAAGGCATCAACTCAACATTTGTTAAACCAAGGCAATATATCTATCCTGATCATCAGGAGAAAGGGGTACCTGAGATACAGGGTTTGAATGCCAATAGAGTTAAAGAAAAATAACTTTTTTTTTCTTTTGTCAAGATCTTTTCAAAGAAGGCATTGTGCATCCAAACTGATCAATATATAGCGAGTAAGTGGGGGGAGAAAGAAAAATCCCCTCCGCCCCTTGAACATCACAAGTATGAGAAGTAACTGAAGCCTTGTTCTGATTCCCATTTGGGCTCTATGGTGATTTATCTTTCTCTATTTTAATGCTGTCTGCCTGTGATGTTTATTTTGTGAACAGTCTAAGTGCTTGTTTTAGCAAGTGCTTTGTATGTGAGGTGTGTGGCGTACATGTGTACGGCTTGGTAATTGTTGTCAAGTGAGGTTCTTCAAATATGCAAGCAGCAATTGGTGTCCACGACAACAGTGCTGGAATAGTGCCCGACTGATAGCAAGGGTGATTACTTATTGTGCAAATAATGTGTTGATATAAGGGCTAAATAATTTTTTTGGTGTGTGTGTGTGCGTGTCTGTCTGTCTTTTGTGTTCAAAATTATAGCTTGGATTTATACATGCCAATGGTTGTTTTCATCTAATAACACAAATAACAAAATGGATATTGCTATTGTATTTGAACCCGTAGGCTCAAAGCCCACATGAAATATATTTTGGACATAGTGAGAAATGGCTTCTTATTATGTACAATGACTAAATGAGACTCAAAATGATCAGAATTCAGAAACCATGCTGCCTATTTAATTGGATGCTCGCCTCTAGCCTGATGACACTTTCACACCTGCCTAGCTGATTACTAGTTTTCAGTTTTCCAACTTCACAGGCAAACCTTAAATCATGCTGTCCTTTGCTTACAAGTCAAAGTTAGGCTAAAGTGGAGTATGCTACTGGATAAAGTGAATTATTTTCACTTGGCTTTTGGCTGCGTTTTATTGTAGATCAGATTCTAATCCAGGATGTATAAACCCTGTTTTGCTTCAGAGCAGTGCTCACCTGTTTTGAAGTCAGTTGGGCAGGTATTCTCTTTCACTGTTTTACTGTTGCCAGAGTGCTGCATCCAGCTTTACCTTTATTACAGACCTTTGACCAGACGCTGGCAAATTTTCAGAAGCATTACTACCCCCATTATTGGCAAGAGCATTACTGAGTGATTGCATGTCACTGGGAAGTTAAATACAAGGAACTAGTAAAGAAGTTGTAATATGGAAGCCTGGCAAGTGCCAGCCCTTCTTTTTTTTTTAATCAGTTGAAGTGAGAACCTATTTCTGGAGATCAACCAGAAAATGAATACGTATCAGAGAAAAACGCTGTTATAGATTATGTTGACATTGGAGTCTACCTGCATTATCTTCGTTTTTGACAATTGCTGTTTCTGATGCAGCTAATTGGTATATCACTGTATTTACAAAACCTTGTACCAGATTCGACTAATACATTTCTTTACAGTTTTATGCAAAGCTGGGTGCTGGATTGAACTTGTATAAATTTACTGCCCCTCCTTGCAATCCGTCTGATATTTGGAGCCCATTATAATTTGAGATTTTTCATGCTCTTTACTGTAAAATAAAAATGTTGTATGCCTTCAGTACAAAGTAATGGGATGTTAGCCTGGGTGCTTAACATCTCAATTTGTTTCTTTTGAAGTGTAAGGAAAAGGTTATTGCTCTTCACTTCCCAGAAGCGTTGTAATCACACTATTGAGGATTGAAATGTTGAGAGGTTCAGCATTCAACCAATGTAGTGATGTGAAATTTTGTGCAGTATTAGATGAATTCAAGGGGTAAAGCTATTTTGATGACAAATGCTCTGTATTAAAATTCTGGCTCAAAGGGTGTAATGAATCACTGTTGTACTTTGTATAAAGAGTCCATTTAATAAGTATTTATTGCCTAAATTATTGTACTTTATGATCTGTAGATAAGTATGTATTCATAACCACCATGAAAATTAATTATCCGTTTCCATTGGACACAGCATTAATTTATTTCTGTATATACTGTATGTTTGTTGAGATACAGCTTACTTTATTTTGTATATGACCAATAAACACCTTTTAAAGTGATCTAGCCTAGTGTAATAGAAGATGTATCCTTTATAATGTGTTGAAATGCATGATCTAGTTTGGATGCAGACTTAATATTTGGCCTCATCAAACCAGCCTTAGGAAGTAATTTTTAGTGAATAAATTGAGTGACACTAAAGATGTAACTTGGTAAATTATAATGTTTGCAAGGAAGAGTCTTCACTTAATCTCCTAAATTTTAGATCATATTTCTTTAATATTTTGATTAATTCTTCAGTCCAGTGCACTATGATCCTCTCCTTTTTTTTTCTTCTTTTCTGGGAAAAAGTCTTAATTTTTCCATTTCTGGCCTTTTACCCTCCAGAAACAAATTCAAACCCCAATTCAGGAATTTGTCTGAAAAGCTGGATGTATTCTGCTTTAACCATTATGACTGAATGTGGCTGTAAACACTTTTGAGGTGCTCATTTTATTAAGTCTAGTTGTGGGGCTGGGTTTTCATGGAGTTGGGGAGATGCCATAGAGGTGTGAAAATGATGGCTAGAAGCCAATTCCAGGCTTTGGTATCCCATTCTCCGATTCCCTAATTTTTGCTTAGTGGAGATTTAAGAGTACTAGTTGATTTGGGTTGTGAGCCTGCACCCTGCACTGCTGACCTGGACAACTGTTACAGAGATGGGCATGATCTGGTCCTCTGCAGTTTTCGTGGAGAGGAGCAAACTGTTCAAGGACTCATAGTTTACTACGTCTCCAGATTGCACGAGTTTCTCGAGATTGCCTTTCAAAAGCAAAGTCCAAAACATCTTAACTATACCCTCCATTTATGCAGTGGTGCTTCCATGCTCATTTACCCACTGTACAATTGTGTATAGAACCAAGTGAACCCTAATCTGATTATAGGATGTTAGAGAGAATATTTTTAAGTGATTCATAAAAATTACTTTTACTACAGCTCAATGTTGATAATACAGACTCTTAAGTACCAGTAGCAGAAACTGCAAGTATGAGAACAGGTTTTTTTTTTGTCAATTGCACAATGTTTATATAATATATTAAAGGGGACAGAGCTGACAGTTGCACAATATTTTCCCTTGGGTGCAGCTGTTCCAAAACTCCCAATGTTTTGGGTGCTCAGCTAAGCTTCACTGTGCATTCTTAAGTAAATTTTTAACAGACCTATGCACAGAATAAGGATAAGTAATAACATTGAAACTGGAGGAGAATGTGTAAAATTTAAGTCACCCTCTGTTTCAAAACTGACTTCAAATTAAGCCTTTACAATCTGCCCCTTTTTTTTCCAAAGGACTATGGTAATCTATGTAAGTGAAACCCTTCTATTCAATGGATAAATCACACACCTGAAATGATTTCTGTTCATTAGATGAACCATTAAGTAGTAATTAACCAGATTAAATTCTTCCATTGCTGGGAAGTTCACCTCATATCACATTCATGGAATAAATGCCCTTTGTTTACAATTCTCCAACCAACCATGTCATATAATCTTAATAGTGTTCTTTGTGGAAAAACTGATTTTATGCAGTTACTCTTCACTGCTTTATACTTTGACAATTTTTTAAATTCTCTTTCCCCCCCACCACCACCCCCCAAACTTGTACCCAAACTATCTGTTTGAGTAAGTCGGGTACGTTCCTTCATGGAAAGGTGTTGATTTGATATCACTCAAATGAAAGTCTTTTAATTTTGTAGGTGGATATCAAAACTTATAAGCAATGCCACGGATTTCCTCACAACTACCCAGCTGAATGATCGATACAAAAGTAGAATTTATTTAATTTAACAGAGTTTCTGCAGCTGTTACCAAAGACATTCAGAAGACGTTCCGAAAGACTAGCCCTCTTTGATATCCTTGTTTAGGTTAACTTAACGTAGGGAGCTGTAGTTTCAACTTGAGTAGAAGGAGCTTCTCGCTTTAGTGCAGAATATCGTGGAATCAAGTTATTATGGACCAAATTTAATTTCCACAGGCATTTTGAGTAAACTCTTTTGTATGCGGTGGGTTATGAACATGCGGCAAATCATCGTGATTTAAACTTCACGGTGTGATATCTATGTAAATTTGGTTTTATTATTACACTAACTTCATTTGATGCTAAGCAATTGCTTATGAAATTTGAAGGCTGTAAATTCAATTTTACAAATATTTACAGTTGTCTTTATTTACTTTCCCACAAAAGGAATATTTCTGCTGTCCCATGGTGTCACAGGACATAGTAAATGTGCATTTCCATTCACTAGCAGCCTGAACCTGTCCTATGGCTGTAACTAAATGAAATACTTTCTGACTTCAACTAATTGAGAGGATGATGACACCCAGCAGTCTTCGAGCTGCAGGACAGCAATTCAAATGACTAAGGCACAAATTGATTCTGGTAATTGTAAAAGCAGTTTTGTTTTATTTTCCAACTTTAATAATCTGCTTTTCATTAAAGGCAAGAACAGTATAAATGGAAGCAACAGCCTGACTTAGAGTTAATGTAGAGAAGTTTTATAAATTAGTTTGCAGAAGCAACATTTTATTGAATGGTCAATTTGTAGAACAAATTCTGTCATTAGTGAGTGGAAGCACTTGATACTGACTAATTTGCTTGTTACTTTTTCAAAAAGATTTTGTTGTACACTATAAAGTGGGGCAATAGAAGAGGAAGGAAGTGAGAGGTGGCAGGGAGGGAGAAGAAAGCAGAAGGGCTTGACATAATCTTCCCTAAATATAGGGTAGCAGGCTGGAAAATGGCAAATGTTTTTTTTTAGAAAAGTGCAAGGGGGAGTCCCAGTAACTAAAAAGATCTGTGGGTGGAGAATTGGCTTGCTTAGTCACTTGAAGTTTCACAGTGGGAAAGCTGCAACCTTGAGTCGATAACACTCTTGGATAAAGGGACAGCCAGCAATGAGTAACTGTAGATGAGTTAGTTTAACATCAGATACGAATAAGGTTTTAGAAACAGTAATTAAGAGGGAAAAAAAATTGGTATTTAATTATAGATAGCCAGCAAGATCTTAAAAGCACATGGCGCTTGACTGAATTTGAAGTAATAATCAGATTAATGTTGATTTTTCAAAAATAATTAATGGGTGTTAATAATATGTATTTTAAAGTTTGACAACATACCACTTAAAAAGCAATGTAACAAAGTTGAGGCTCAGGGAGTACGAGAGTCAGCATCAAGAATTGGCTTAAGGGAAACTAAGTTGAGGTAAATGGTAATTTTTCAGATTGGAGAATGATAGAATGTAGTTCTCTGGGTTATTGCTAGGGTCATTTGCTTTTCTGTTTGCATTTAGATGGCATGAATATTGGCATAGAGTATAATTCTGACATTTGAATTAATATTGGTCTTAGTATGGCAAACAGTAAGGATGATAAAAATTGACTGCAGAAGGACATAGGCTAATAGAATGAATAGAGTTGAAATGTTAGGTAATATAATGTTTTTAAGAGACTGGCAATAGAAACTTAATAGCATAGTTCTAAAGTTTGTGAGGGAGAGAGGGCCCCTGAGATGCATGTGCAAAATCCTTTGAGACAATGGCGATCAAAGCACATGAGCTTTATACGTAGAGATAATGAATACAAAAACAAGTTGTGCTGCCAACAGAAGTAGACCACTTGCCTTCTCAAACCACCTCCACCATTCAGTAAGATAATGGCTGATCTGTTTGTTTCAAATTCTGCTTACACCCCGATTAACGTTGGATTGATTCCTGAACAATAATCTGTTCTGCCTTTTCAAAAAAAAAAACACCTCTACCAATTTCTGAGGCAACAAGTTCAAAAGCTACAATACGCTTGAAAGAAATTCTCCTTATCTGCCCTGAAAGGGTGATCTGATTTTAAAATTGTATTCCTTTATTCTGGATTGCCCCATAGGTGGCAGTATCAGTTCCATATCCATCTTGTCGAGATCACTCAGAATTTTTATACTCTTCAAGTTAAGCCTCTTCCAAACTCAAGTGGAGACCACTCCAACGTATACAATATATACTGAAAAGGCAACCTGCTCATTCTGGGTAATTAATCTTGTAAACCACCTCTGAATCGCCTCCAGTGCATTTGTACCTTTCTGTAAATAAGGGGACCAAAACTACAAACAGTATGTGAGATGTGATCTAACCAATGTCTTGTGTAACTAAAGCACAACTTCCTAAATTTTATGTTCTTTTTGTTTTAAAAGAAAGGATAAAACTCCATGGGCGCCTTTTGATTATGTGTTGTGCCTGCAAATTAATTTTATATGACTCGTAGACCAGAACATCTAGATCCCTCTGTACCTCAAAATTCTGCACTTGTTCTCCATTTAGGTAATACTCTTTTTTTTTTTGGCCCGCTTTCTCAAACCCACGCACATGCACACGCACACGCATGCACACATATGCAGTTGGGCTCTGGCTGTTCTCACCTGAGGAACAATCACTCACAATCTGTTCTTGGGTGAAGCACGCTCTTCCTCCCTTCTGGCTGGTGGTCACCTATTCCCCTTCAGATTGCACTTCCTTGAGCCATGGAGGGACCAATTCTTTTTAAAAACAAAAAAAAAATTTCTATCCACATAACCCTCAGCCTCATGGATGCACTGTAGTCCATCCAGTGACATTGGAGTTCCAAGATCCAGTGCCCAAACTGGTGGCGCTACCTGTTGCCTGCAACACGTGGGATTGAATTCCCTGCCGCTTCTGTAATGCTGCGGGAAGAACACTGTGCTTAGGGCTCGTGGACAGGACTAGGCTACATCTCCGGGTTCTTCACTTGCTCTCAAAGCACGCACTCCAAACCTCCCTGGATGCTCACAGCATCCCTGCCTTTTGCACTGTGCCTCTTTAACCAGAGATACCAAGCACACACTACTGCGGTCTTGTCTTGCCACTTAGTGTGGACAAAGTCAGAAAACTTGTCACGGCCTCAGTCAAAGGAAATAACCTTTGCTCAGAGATCCCTAAGTCATAAATCAAGCACATCCTCTAATGCCTGTCCCACGTCTGCTTGGACGAATTCTAAATCCTCTCAATGTAAGGGGGTGAGAAACTAGATGTTGGACAGCCCATCAACCATCTTGAATTTTTTTACCCTGTTGTGGTCTGTTCATTCCTCTGAAATATGAGAGCGGCAGAGATTACAGCAGGTGAATGTTGATGGCAAAACTATTACTTTTGCTGTGGGTGTGGTGTTGTGAAGGGGCAAATTGGCAGCATAGAGGATATGCAGGCTTAGTGATGTTAATGTGTGTGACAGTGAGTGAAGGAAGCTGTTGAAGGCAGTCCTGTGTGTTTGTGTGTTAGAGCATGAACTTTGGCAAGAGGGGAGTACAGTAGCCGTGATAGTGAAGTATCGGAGAAAAGATGGTAGCCTTGACCTTCTCCACTTCTCCTGGGGTAATTGACCACCTTCCTCCATTGTTCTGTATTCCTCCAGATGGCTGAGACTGCTTTAACCTGGGTGATGTCCAAGGTCCAGGTTGACATGGTCTGGTGTCCTGGTCTCTTCTCCATCCTGGGGGAGGAAGAAGACTCCTGTTGGGGCACTAGCCAATCCAGCAGGACTTCCAGGACCCTGCTAGTGAAGCCAGGTGCCAAATCCAGGACAAATATCAGAAATGTGGTGGGCAGCTCTGCACTGACAGTACTGCACCGGGTGAACCATGGGCTTATAAAGATGGTGTGGGTACAAAGGGTGCCGTTCTTCCAGCAGGCACCTGCTAAGTGACAACTTGTCCTGGGAATGGTGTGTGATAAGAGGGGATGGAAATTAGGTCAGGGATGCCATGGGATGGGTTAATGAGGCAAGCTTTGGTAATGCATGGCAAGAAGCCTCACTGTGACAAACACTCCAAAAAAGCTGACGCAACTTGGACTTACCCACAGAAATGATCTGATTGAGTGTCTCTGCAGGTTATCAGCAAAAGTAATTTACCAGGTCCTACTTCTCCACCTTTATGTGTAACCCTCACAATTTTTTCCTCTTGATAATTATCCAGATCTCATTTGAAAGTCATGAATAAATCCAGCTCCACCAGGCTCTCAGGCAATGCAGTCCAAGTTCTAACAATTCACTCCATATCAAACATCTTCCTCATTTTGCAGTTGTTTCTTCTGCCATCATCTTAAATCAGTGTCCTCGTTTCTTGACCTTGCAACCGACGGAAATAGTTACTCTCTAAGCATGCTGTCAGTTTCGAATACTTCTAACAAATGTTCTTTGTGGAGTATAGCACCAGTTTCTCAAGCAATCCATCTTACAGCAGGCCAATATCATTGGTGCCACCTTGTCAAACATTTCTGTAACATGGCTAAGGTCTTGATATTGTTCCTAATGTTGGTGCCCAGAGATGGGCATGATACTCCTGTTAAAGCTGAACCAATGTATTATAAATATTCAATATAACTATCGTCCTTTTGTACTGTTTATAGCCCTATTTATAGAGCCCAGATCCTGTCTGTTTTATTAACTTCTTTTCCCCCACCTATCCACCTTCACTGTGATTACATCTATCCTTGGGCCCCTCTTTTCCTGTGTCCCCTTTAAAATTGTGTCCTTTATTATATATTCCATCTCATCATTCTTCCTGCTGAAATATGTTACGTTATACCCACAGCATTAAATTTCACCATGCATGTGTATGTCACCAAACTATGTCTCTGCTTGTTTCACATTCTTCTGATGAATAACAAATCGTGCCAGTACTGCGGTGTGCAAATTCTGAAACTGTATCCCCCACACGCATGCCCTTATTAATTGCTGTGAAAAAACGATCGTATTCACTAATGTTCACGTAGTCACTGTCAGGCCAGCTTTCGTTGATTCATACTGCACTATCTGCCCGGTGGGATTTGAATCCATTCCCTGGAGTTTAGCCTGGATCTCGGGATGGTTAATTCAATGCTGCTCTGCCAATGCATCTGATCTTTCTTCCAGTCTGAAAAATGTTTCACCATTACTCTGTTTGTTGTCACTTAGGTAGAAAGGTGGCTATGTAGCTACTCTGCCTGTTATTCTATGAGCTATTCCTATTAATGGCACCTCACCAAAGACGCAACTGTAATAAAAATCATTACACCTCTTTTACTTCATCCATAAATATAACAAAATATAATATAATATAATTAGTCTTGAGCAAATCTGTGCTGACTTTCCTTAATAATCCATGTTAGTCTGAGTGACTGGTAACTTTGCCTGAGTTTTATGACATGTACCTAAATCAAAATTGGACAAAAACACCTTTCAATGAATGTAGCATTGTTTTGTTTTGGAAACTTTAGCATGCAGTTTGCCATTTTGTCAGCTTCACAATAGGATTTGTGTAATTTTGAATCCTAACACACTAGAAAGGATAAATACAGTTCGAGGGTGGGCCTTGGTAACATGGCACTGGCCTACTACCTGCCTAGGGTGGTCAAAGTGGGTGGGAAGATCAGGTGTTCCTTGATCCCCATCCTTCATTCAGGCCAGCATGGAATGGGATCCAGTGGATCACAAGGAGGGAGGGGTTGGATGTGTGTACAGATCAGTGAAAATCTAAACTTTCCTTGTCAGATCAGTTTCTAGCAATATAACGTCCATTCTTCCAAGCTCCACAAGGAAAGTTACTTTATTTTTCCAAAAGGAAAACTTGTAATAGGATCGTTTCGCATCCTGATCCTCTCCTCATCTACATTAGTCTGCTCAGGAAGGCAGGGTCAACTTCCGATCCCACTACATATCCACGATCACCACCAGCTTTGGGAAGTTTGTTTAGCGGCCTATCCAGGAGGTGAGTTTAAAAGGCACGATGTGCTGGAGTTGACTGGTGAGGGAATAAAAGAGACTATTTTATTGCTTGTGCCAATCAGAGTTACAATCGCTTCGAGATTCCGTAATTCTTCTAAATTAACAGGTAGTCGCTATAATCCGCAATTGATTAGTTAAGGCAGTTACCTGCTGAGGACATTGAACAGAATTAAAAATCTTTTATCTTCGTGTGGTGTTTGCGCTCGATTTCCTTTGACCCTGATTTCATCACAATAGATTCCAAGACAATGGAGTGCACAGAACAGATTTTACTGATCTCCGGATTGAATGATTGTTCGAAGTGAGCATGAAGAGAGGCTAACAAAGCTGTGTTAACGATCGGAGATAGTAGGAACTGCCGATGCTGGAGAATCTGAGATAACAAGGTGTAGAGCTGGATGAACACAGCAGGCCAAGCAGCATCAGAGGAGCAGGAAGGTTGACGTTTCGGGCCTAGACCCTCCTTCAGCATGCCTTCAGTTCTGAAGGAGTTGTTTTGACTAAAACACGGGCTGGATTTTTTTGCAGAGTCCTGGAGACTCCATAACCTTTACAAAAGGGTTGGTGAAACCCAGATTCAGAAGGTCTGCTTCACCATTTGATGCATCTAATTAATGCTACTTGGGGAAAATACGTGGGACTTGACTCACACGAAGAAAACTCAAACTCTAGTGGAGGTCACTTGACTTCAACACAGAGTTCAAATAGATCCCATTTTGGCATTGGCAAGATCATTAACACAACGGGTAGGACTCAGTTTTTTTCTAGACCAGACTGAAATGCTTGTGAAGGGTAGATAAAGTCCGTAGAACTGTTAAGCTGTGATGTTATTTAAATCCCCAGCCATTTAATTTAAGAAAAATAGACACCCTGTGTCAGTGAGAGTTGGGGAAAAAAAAAGTAGCCCATCTTGCAACTACAGTATCCAGTTGTTGACGTTTCCCAGGGATTATAATTATGTCTGTATTCTTGCCAGCTTTCCACAATGAAAAATTATCTCAGTGGGGGATAATCTGACAACTCAAAGAGGTTATTTAAAGATTGGCTGTTTTGTAGGCTCATGAGTATAAATCAGGTTGATTTTCTAAGGAATTAGTACTTAAGATTTAAAAGTTTGGAACGGCCTTTCATGGATAGGATTTCTTTAAGTACAGTGAAGACTATAATAAATTTTTAGACCATTTTATTCCATCTCAACAAGGTTCTTGTGGTCCGCTCAAGTTGGAGACTTGAGTTGCATACAGAGTGTTAGAGCAAAATCATAGGATCCCTACAATGTGGGGACAGGCTATTTATCCCATATTGACCCCCTTGAGGATCCCATCCAGACACTTTGCCCACCCTTTAATACCTGTGTACCTGCATTTCCCATGGCTAATCCACCTGGCCTGCACACTTTGGGCAATATAACCTGGCCAATCCACGTAACCTGCACATCTTTGGACTGTGGGAAGAAACTGGAGCACCCTGAGGAAACCCACATAGACTCTGGGAGAATGTGCAAACTCCACACAGACTGTCACCCAAGACTGGAATCAAACCCAGGTCCCTGGCGCTGTGAAGCAGCAGTGCTCCCCACTGAGCTACCATGCTGCCCTTCAAGCCAATGGGTGGGATGGGAATGGCTTGATATTCAAGCAAAATACTACAGACACTGGAAATATTAACAAAAAATGAAGTGCTAGAGAAACTCAGTAGATTTGAGGTCATCTGTTTTTCTCTCTCCGAAGTTACGGTGTTACTGTAGTTGCGGTGTTACGGTGCAATTCGACCCCAACGTCCAATCTGATCTGATATGACTTTTCAGCACTTCAGAACAGTTTTTATGGGGTGGTACCAAGTTGGCAAGTGTGTTATAAGGAATCACAGGGTGGTGAATTATTTGGCGTGGGGACGGCTGAATGGTGTGTGTGAGGGTTGATGTCTGAGGCCCCAAAATCTAAGGGAACAACTGGGATAAGGTCCCAGAGGTTGTTGGCAGCCCTTTTAATGAGCTCAGTTAGGTACTCAGCAGCCCGTGAGCCTGACTCCATTTTGCACACTTCTGCTACCTTCACCCCCACCACGACCACAAATGCACACACGTGATCACGACACAAAGACAGACACACACATGTCTCCACAGACATTGCCAGGACTTGCTGAGTATTTCCAACACTCTCTGTTTTTATTCCGGTGATGCAGGCCGGATTTAAGAGAGACAATTCAGTCAGAGAAGACTGAGTTCTAATGTTTCTATGTATTTGTGCTGAAGGTTTACACATGGGAATTAGTGTTCACTTGCTGCAGACCAAGATACACTCATTGCTCTTCCAAAACTGAGACCAAAAACATTTTTCAATTAACCTTTATATTAGCCTTAAGACCACTTATTTCTTTTACCATTAATAATGTAAACTTTGTACGTTACCAAAGCTTTAAAAGAAAAATGGTTTTACTGTACTGTCTGTGAATATTTTTAAGAACCTTGTGTATACTTGTGAAATCTTAGTCATTACTTAAGGGAAAATATTCATCCAGTTGAACATTCTTCTCACATAAAGCCTATGAGGAGGGTTTATGTTGAAGTCTTAATAAAGCTCAAACAGAATTACTCATCACAGCGCCTTAAGATCCTCTGGGCTATTTATGTTGCATTTTGTGAATTCCTATCCAAGTTTAACCTAAAATTACTAGTTAGAACCTCTCAATGGCATGCTATTTCTCTGTATGTACATGCAACAATCAATCTAATTACTTCACAACACATTCTTTATAAACCGAGTTACCTAATGATATTATTAAATATGTTGTTGTGTCATGTAAACGAACATAGCAAGAGAACAGAAATGAGCAATAGACTTTACAATACGGT
The DNA here is from genome assembly GCA_024137785.1 of Ginglymostoma cirratum. Taxonomy (NCBI): domain Eukaryota; kingdom Metazoa; phylum Chordata; class Chondrichthyes; order Orectolobiformes; family Ginglymostomatidae; genus Ginglymostoma; species Ginglymostoma cirratum. Next base: position 6,836,858 of record JAHRHZ010000082.1, read on the forward strand.
TGCTATTGACACTTGACAGTGATATAAGTAATCAATAATTACAATTTCATGTAAGACCAAGATTGCAAATATAAATAATGCCATTACATTGTCACTGGAAAATATGGAACAATGGTAGAAGTTTAAAGTATTGGCTGTGTGTCATTGCAGAAGAGTTTTCGAGTCCCCACCACACACAGTTTAAAACTTACTTTGGGAACCACATTGCTGATGGCACAAAAGGTGTGAGAGTATCACTAAAAAGTGACTGCACATCATTTGGATTTTGCGTTGAGTGAAGTAGGGCTGCAGTGTGGCACAAATACAAGTGTTTTTAAAGTTCCCATGTGAAACAATAGGTATTTGGAAGCTGGAGAAAATAGCTGTTTGTTGCATCTGTATTAAAATACTGTATGGAAGATCCAGTGTTAAGAGTCATTAGGAGCAGCTAAGCAATCTTTGGGTTACTGGTAACTAATTCTGAAAGCATCTATGTAACCTTTACCCAATTTTTACAACAAAACCCAATAGTTCAGATAATAATCCTCAGCTAGAATATATTATAATTATAGGCCACATTATAAATAGTGACGTTTCTTTCATTACTTTTATTCAAAAACAAGCCTCAGCTGCATTGTTTTTCCATTGCCAGTCCCCTGGGTTACCACTGGTAATCCTGTATAAACAGAAAATTACCACGTTATTTACAGGTTCAAGTGCTCGATTGTTGGTAGTATGTGACTATATTAATTTTCAAGGTGTTGCTGGTTGTGTTATTTTTTGAGAATTAGTTTGAAGGCAGTTGTAAGAGCTTCCAATATTCCCCAGAATCAAGTCTTCCCTACATTGCAGCAATAGATACTAAATGGCATTCAGTGGAAAGTACGAATTGGAGAGTCAAGAAAACTTTGAGCAGCTCATGAAAGCTCTCGGTAAGTTTAATCTGCAACTTCTGTTTTATTGCGTTGATATGGCTTTATGTTCAGTGTCAATAAATTGATACAAGAGCATTACCTACTTAAAATCAGTCCCAGTTAGGGTAAAGCAGTGTGGTTGAACACCAGTTCACTCATCTTAGCGAAAGATCTGTGCCACATTTTATCTTTCTGCAACTTTCAATTAAACGGCTTAGAAACCAAACCAGTGGGACAATTCTGCAAATACGTTTTTCAATTGGCAAAATGATCCATATTACTTAGTAGATGTGTAAATGTTAATCTGTAGAATAATATAATTAAATGAAGGTAACCAGGAGCTGAAATGAGGGAGGGTTATTGGACCTGAAACATTAACTAATTTCTCTCCACGGATGCTGCCAGCCCTGCTGAGCTTTTCCAGTAATTTCTGGTTTTGTTGCTGAAATGTGTGTGTTGTTCTTAGTGCAGTGAGGGTTTTGAGCCAAAGGACACCTATCAGAAAACAAAACGAAAGGGGATTTGAGCACGCTACTTCACTTTCTTCAAGATTCTGTAAGATTTTTCAACAAATGATCTATCAAAGGATTAAGTATGAATTATACTCCAATGAGCTTTTTATTCCTTGCCATTTTACATTATGGTCCCTGGCTTGTGGTGAAACGCCAAAAAAGGAAAAGCCTGATCAGAACTCTGATCTTTCTGCTCAATTCATCAATCCCTTCTTGCAATTTGTTTTTTAATTCCCTCCAATTACATCTACTTACTTTCTTTGTCTTTGACTGCTTCAATCTTAACCATCCATTTTCACGTTCTGTGTGCAAATCTGACTTAATGCTAGATTTGTCTGTCAGCTTAATGATAACAGTGTACCACATCACAATATAGTTTATTTTTCACATTTCAGCTTTTTGTGTTTTTCATAAAAATGAATAATTTTTAATTCTCGGTTGCAAGTTTGATTTCCCCAGTTAGTGATCCCAGAAGATTCTTTGTTTGTCAATAGTTTGCAAATGGTGTATACCTTTTATAGTATGCCACTGTTAAATCATAAAATTACTTAACCACCGTGTCACTTTTACCAATGGTATAGCATGTTGCAGTGCAAAGTCATAGCAGCGTACGAATGGCTGGATCCGGGTTAATTGTTTCTGTGGCAAGGTCCTGCACTCAAATAACAATATTAAGAAGAAATACAGAATGGAGGCTTTAGGACAAGTGGGAAAGTTCGAGGAAGATGTCAATGCCATGTAGTTCCTAATAGCATTACTGGAGTAGCACCGCCTTTGGGTGATGTTAATCGAGGATGATCAATTAGCAAAGTTGGCTTGTGGGAGATTTAAAGAAAGTGAATCCATCTCTGTTTATGTGGGATAAACCTTTTAAAGAATGATAGAAACTGGTGTTGCTGATAAATCAAAGGATATTAGTGCACCTTCCCACCTCTCTGCCTTTCCAAAGACACGAACAAACTATTTTCTTCCTAGCTATGGAATCATGGAAGGTCCTTATAACGGAAATAAATTAAATGATTGGAATTATAGGAATGAAATAGAGCCTGATGATAGGCTAAGGTCAAACAGTGTGGCTTTGTGTTTTATAATATGCACATAGTGTAGGAATTAAATTTGATCTGATAACAGTTCTAAGCATAGTTTTTTACCTTTATCCGAAATGTTGTGCCAGTTTGGTGCTGTGTAGAACCGAAGCAAAACAAGCTTTAGTTTCCATAAAACAGCTCATTGTAAACTTTAACAGGGAAGTGCGTGCGTGCCCACCATTTTTACATATATCTGCTTACTTACCATTTCTTTCTTCTTGGATAATGCACAGGGACAGTCAATATCAGGGAACATTAAGAGTGACAACTGTGGCTAAACAAAATGTGACTCAAATTTCAAGCCTATTTAAACATTTGCAGCTGTGTTTGTTTTTAGTAAGTGACCTGCATCAAACTGTTTGGCACTTGTAAAACAAATTAGTAGTTTCACATCACCAGGCACATGATCTATAAGCATTTCAATGTGACACTCAATGGTGCCAAGATGCAGGACGTCTCTTTTGGGCTGAAGAGGAACTTGGGGTGTGAAGGGAAGAATCCAGTTTTTGCAGTCCATTTGGTATCAATAACACTGATAGGACTAGGAAAGAGGTTCTGATGAGGGATTACAAGCATACTGGGAATACATCAAAAGGCAGAACCAAAAAGAAGATGATCTCTGTATTACTACCTGAGCCACATGCAAATTGGTGTACATTTGTATATTGGCTGGATAAGTTAGATGGACAAGGGTAACATGGAAGATGAATTTCCAGAGTGATTTTATTAACAGTATGAAGCAGAACCTCCCCAGGCATTTTTAAAGTGAGTAATGTGTGACAGGGTGAGATTGATCAGAGATCTCATGGTTAAGAATACTCTAGGGGCAGCGATCACAATAAGGTAGTACTTCAAATTCAGCTTGAGGGAGAACAACTTGGGCCTTAAACCAATGTTCTCAAACTATGTAAGAACAATTACAGATGTATGAAGAAAGATTTTTCTTTTGAGGGCTGGGAAAGGAGATTAAGGGGAAAGGTAGTGAATGAGCAGTGACAGACATTTAAGCAGATATTTCATAATGCTCAGCAAAAAAAATTACTCTGGTTTAAAAGAACGAGGAACTACCTGTGGTTAACAAATGTGATCAAGAAGAATATTCTGTCAGAAACTAAGGCATTTAAACAGAGAAACCTAGAGGCAGGGCAGGCCTGAGGATTGGGATTTTCTTTAGGAACCAGCAGCAGATGACTGAAAAGCTAAGAGAAAGAAAATTATTTGATCACGAAAATACTTTGGCAAAACATATAAAAACAAACAGCAAGAGCTTGTGTGGGTGCATAAAATGTGAATAGCTGAAGTATGGAAGATGCAATTGAATAACTAGAATAAGGAGCAAGGAAATGGCAGGTAATCCAATGGTCTTCATGGTGGAGGATCATTTAGTAATAATACACCCTGACAATAATAGATAAACAAGGTGCTAATTAGAGGAAAGATCTTGACACAGTCTCTATCACGGAGGTCAAAGTATTTGATGAACTAATGGGACAAAAGGCAAACATTGCCAGGACCTGATGGCCTGAATCCAAGGTTTAAAGGAAGTGGCTGCAGAGACAGTGGAAGTATTGGTCAAGATATTCCAGAACTCATTGGATTCTATGAACTTTCCTGCAGATTGGAAACCTGTTAATGTGACACTGCATGCAAGAAGGGATGGAGACAGAAAGCAAAAAACTACAGGCATTTAGCTTGACATCGGTCATTGGGAAAATGCTGGAGTCCATTTCTAAGGAAGAAATAGCAGGACATTTAGAAAAGCTTCACACAATCAAACAGAGTCGGCGTGGTTTGTGAAAGGAAATCATGTTTGACAAATTTGCTTGAGTTCTTTGACTATATTGCAAGCAGAATTGGTAAAGGGGAACTACTAGATTGTAGTGCATTTAAACTTTCAAAAGGGTCAATAAGGTTCCACATAAAAGGTTTTTGTACAAGATAGGAGCTCACGGTATTGGGGTTAATGTATTAGGATGTATTGAGAACTGGTTAACAAACAGAAGACAGAGTCGGGATTAATGGATCTTTTTCAGATTGGAATGGTGTAACTAGTGGGATGCCACAAGGGCTTTAATTATTTACTATCTATGTTAATGAGTGGGAGGAGGGGCAGAATGTAATGTATTCAAATTTGACGGTGATACAAAAATAGGTGGGGGGGCATGTTGTAATAGGGGCATAGGAACCTGCCGGGGGATATAGATAGGTTGAGTGAGCAAACAAGACTTGGCAAATGGAGTTTAATAGCAGAATGTGAAGTCATAAATGTTGGTAGGAAGAATTAAATGCCAGACATTACTTAAATGAAGAGATACTTCAATAAGCAACAATGCAGAGGGGCCTGGGTGTTCTTATACATGAAATACAGCGTGATGAGATGCAGGTGCAACAGCTAATTAAGAAACAAATGGAATTTTGGCCTTTATTGCTGGGCGTATGGAGTTTAACATTAGGGAAGTGCTGTTTCAACTCTACACTGTATTGGTGAGGCCGTACCTAGAGTATTGTGTACCGTTTTTGACTCCATAGTTATGAAAGGATATACTGGCATTGGAGGCAGTTCAAAAGAGATTCATTAGGCTGATTCATGAGGTGAAGGAGTTGACTTATCAAGGATAGCTGAACAGATTAGGCCTTTATTCATTAGGGTTTAGATGAATGGGACGTGATTTTATCAAAAGATCAAATGCTTTATACACAATAGCCTGAGGGAGCTTTGACAGAGTAAACATTGGAAAAAAAATGTCTCCGTTACTGGGGGAGTCTCGAACCAGGTGTCATAGTTCAGGATGAGAGAACATACACAACCCTCTGGGAGAATTCCTGTGTGTTCCAATTTTAAATGTATGTCTGGAATTCTTTACACAGAGACTTGTGGAGGCTAGATCACTGAAAGCATATAAAGAGGAGATAAATTTTTGAAATATCAGGGAATTGACAACTATGCAGAGCTGTCAATAAAGAAGAGTTGAGACGTGGGGCAGATCGCTTATGACGTGAGGGGCCGAATGGCCTACTTCTCCTATTTCTTATGTTCAGCCAGTAAAAACTGTGCTGGAGCGTTGTAGAGTGACTCTGTGCCTCCATACTTTTGAATTTACGATCTCCTGTGATTTAACAGAAAATAGAAAATTATCCTGTGGTAGTGGTAAATCGCACAGCGAAATAAATTTGGTTCATGTTGCAAATTCTGTGTAGGCCTTTACTTGAGCACAAATGATTAGGAGATCTGAAAACGGTTTTCTTTTACCTTGGATAAAAATTTGATTTTTTTTTCATTTGTTTTTCTTTACTAGGACTTTCAGATAATATAATTCAGAAATATAAAGACCTCGGCAGAGTTATTGAACTTACTCAAAATGGGAATTCATTTCAAGCTATTTACAATTATGGCAGCAAAGCAATTACCAATGAATTCACTATTGGACAAGAAAGTGAGTTTGTATCATTCACAGGGCATAGAGTCAAGGTAAGATTGCTCAGTTTTTGTAGAAGCATAAGAACTTTTTAAAATGGGCTTTTAGTGTTCTCCTTTTTAATGATCAACGATCCAGGTGCAAATTGCTGTGTGAGACTTTCTAAAAGGTACAAAACCACTGACAAATTTTTAAAAATACATGTTGACTTTGTTTCCATGAACCTTTTATAATAATTGAGTAAAATGTGGTATAACATTACTTCACCCTGTTCAGTTGCATTTCATGAATGATATTCCAGTGATTCAAACAAATCTGGGGAAGGAGTTCTGAATTGTATTTGGTCATCCATTTCTGAAACTGTCTTTCACTTGTTCTTGAGCAGGCGTGACTATTTGTCTTTGTGTGATCTCTCGCTATTACACACAGCAGTCCTTTGGTATATAACTTTTCATTTAAAATCTTCAGTGCAATTATAAGGCCTGAAAATGTATTCTAACATTGACAGAATTTTATTTGAAAAGTTCTGCTTAAAAATTTATATTGAATAATACTAAAGGAACCGTAGTCTTTTGAGGATGATGCTATTTTGTAATTTGACAAACTTTCATAACGATGTCTAAAATTAGGGAGGAAAAATTTGGAATTATGTGCTTTTTTTTTCATGATTTGTGAATATTCCACAGCACAGCTAATGTGTAACCCCTGATTTATTGTAGGAAATGCAGCAGCCAATTTACACACAGCAATTTTCCATAAATATCAATGAAGTAATGACCAGATAATTGATTTTAAGTGATATTGGTTGAGAGAGAAATATTGGCCAAGATCCTGGGAAGAATTTCTGAGATCATCTTCAAAATAGGACAAATTAGTTTGATTTACTGGCACTTGGGAAGCAATTGGGTGTTTGGTATGGTTAAATATCTCATTAGGAAAAATGACACTTTCAACAGTGACAAAGATTCTCCTAGAAAGTTGGAACTAGATCAGCTTTGGGCAGAGACATCTGCATGATCATCATGTATATAATATTAATAAATACTGTTTGAAGAAATACTCTGAGGTCTGGCATGAGCTTATCTGAACAGACAAACCAATACTGAACAGTTTTGAAGCATTTCACAGCTGATAAAGCACTTATGGGAGTCACTGTTGTGATGCAGCTCTCCCACAGTGCTGGAATTTCAACCTGGATTTTGAGCCTAAGCCTCTGTCATGGAACTTGAAACCTTCTGGCTCAGCCATGATCCACAATTGCACCATAAAAGTACTGTGGGTAGAATTTTCTGAAGTGTCCCACAGATTTTAAAAGTGAGGAGGAATTGGGGTTAAGAGCTTAACTGGGCAGGAGGCAAAAGATTCTGTTTCCTAATGCTGGGTTAATATTTTGCAATGGAGTTCTCAGAACCTTCTCAGGCTGGTCAGCTATCTGTTTTATATTTATTAAAATGTTACAAACATTCATTAACATCTCAGCCCACTGGTGTTACACTCACGGAAGCAATCAAAGGCCAAAAATGAGAAACTCGTGTTATTATGAATCTGCTGATATAAAGGCTTGAAGCTAGGCAGGATAGATTCCTTCTTCCAAGCTCTGGTGATTTATAAACATATTCAGTTAATTATCTCCTTCATAACAAGGTGTTATTTTGCAAAAAATGTTTGGTGTTAGGTTGCCTATCCCTGATGATTAACTCGTAAGAAGTCAAATTCATATGCAGTCTGGTTTGCTGTTGTTAAATACCTCGTTAGAGGTGAAGTCTAACTGAGCCATCAAACCTGCCCAAATGGGACAGGCATATTGGCTGATCTTGGCAAACCTAATCTGGGCTGGCACATGGGGGCTGACTGAAAATGAGACTCAACACAAAAGACCAATGTTTGTATTTGTGTCCTCGACTCATGCAAGCCTTTGGTGAAGTGTTACCAGATGTGTACATTTTCCTATTTATGATGATAGGCCAGTGACCTGATGGAGCATGAGCACTGAATGTTGCAGGAGGGTTTATGTTTTCATGTGAACCCTGGCAGATGTGTGAGAGGGAGTACCACTGTGATGCCAATGGCACTACATTGAAGTCACAGACATTGATTGAACAAGAGGTGCCTGATAGAGACCCAACCTCCTGGGTGACAGTCCTGCGCAATGGACACTTCACAATGCCACCTCACTTGGGAGTCTAAAGCATTGAGTAGATAGTGGCGCTTACCCTGGTAGAGCGCAGGAGAGCATTCCTGCTCTTGTGGCACTGGAGCCAGGTTCTCTTGAGCTACCCAAGGACACTGCCCTCTGCAGCCAGCTCCGTCCAGTCAGTCTTTGTCAGTCAGAGTGAACCTTGCTGCCATTTGTAGGGAAAGGAACTTCTCATGGTTAGCCTGGAGGGGGCATTGTTAAAGCATAGTGTTGTTTTTTGCCTGATACCTGACATCTCTAGGGGGTGGATAGGGTTGATGAGCAGAGATTGAGTGATGGTCTGGGGCTGTAGAAAGTGAAGTGCCTTTTAAATTTGGCACCTGTATGTTGAACTCCAAAATGTCCCAGCAGTCCTCAAAACTTCTTCCGCACAATTCAATGGTTTTCCTGTGCGTGCAAATGAAATGAGCTGAGAAGAATGTAATCACATGGAGGGAAAAAAAACCTGACTCTCTCACAAGGGGAAGTGTCTCCTGTTTTTTTTTATGCACACCTCCACACTTAAGGTGGAATTTTTTTTTGAAACAATGCATGCACTATAAATGTCATATGATTATTGATTACAATGAAGCAGCATCAAAAATAATGTGACAGCCTCAAACTGCGTCCTCTAAAGTACCAAAGCACCCCCTTTCTAAAAGAAAATTGTCTTTATAGATTTTCTGACCAGAGAAAAATTTGAAAAATAACTGACTTTACCAGAGAATGAGGCACTATACTATATATATCTTCAGGAGTTATTGAAATAATTTAACTGGCTTATCTTTTGGAAATTATTTGGCAGATGTAGGAGGAGATGTTGGGTTTGTTGAAAAACATTACGGTGGATAAGTTCCCAGGGCCTGATGGGATCTAACCCAAGATACTGAGAGAGGCAAGGGAGGAGATTATTGGGGCCTTGACAGAGATCTTTGTATCCTCTTTAGCCACAGACTGGAGAACAACAAATGCTTTTCCTTTGTTTGAGAAGGGCAATGGAGATAACCCTGGAAATTATAGGCTGGTGAGCCTTACATCAGTGGTAGAGAAATTTATTGGAGAAGATTCTTAGGGACAGGATTTACTTGCATTTGGAAAAGAATGGACTTATTATGGATAGTCAGCATGGCTTTGTGCGGGGGAGGTCTTGTGTCTCAAACTTTTTTGAGGAAGTGAAGTAGATGATTGATGAGGATAGCACAGTTGATGTTCTCTAAATGGACTTTACCAAAACATTTGATGAGGTGCATCATGGTAGGCTGATCCAGAAGATTAAGTCACGTGGAATCCATGGTAAGTTGGCAAATTAGATACAAAATTGGCTTGGTCATAGAACACGGAGGGCAGTTGTGGAGCGCTGTTTTTCCAACCTGAGGTTTGTGACCAGTGGTGGTCTGGAAGGATCAGGTCTGGAACTTCTGTTGTTTGTAATATAAATAACAGACAAAAATGTAGCTGGTCTGAATAGGAAGTTTGCAGACAACACAAAAATTAGTGGAGTTGTGGATATTGATGATTATTGGAGGATATAGCAGGATATAAGATCAGTTGGAATGTTGGGGAGAACCGTCAAATGGAGTTTAATCCGGACTAGTGTGAAGTGATGCACTTTGAAAGGATAAATGCAAGAGTAAAGCATACAGATAACAGCAGGACCCTTAGCATTGCTATACAGAGGTATCTTGGAATGTAAGGCCGTAACTCCCTGAAAGTGGCAACACATGTGGAGAAGGTGGTAAAGAAGGCGTACAGCATGCTTGTCTTCATTAGTCAGGCATTCAGTATAAAGGGTGGCAAGTCATGTTTACTTCAGCCATATGTGGAGTATTGAGTGCACTTCTAGTCACCACACTAAAGGAAGGACGTGGAGGCTTTGGAGACGATGCAGAAGAGGTTTACCAGGATGTTGCCTGGATTGGAGTGAATTAGTTGAAAGGAGAGTTTGAAAGAACTTGTATTGTTTTCACCAGAGTGTTGGAGGCAGAGAGGACGACCTGATAGAGGTATATAAAATTATGAGAGACATGGAAGAGGTGGATATTTGGAGTCTTTCTCCCAGGATGGAAATGTCAACCGCGAGGGGGCATAAGTTTAAGATGAGAGGGGCAAGTTAAAAGGAAATATGCATGGCAAGTTCTTTTACACAGAGGGTGGCAGCTTTCTGAAAGATGCTGCCAGGGGAAATGGTAGAAGCAAGTACATTAACAAAGTTTAAGAGGTATTTAGACAGACAAATGAACAGGCAGGAAATAGAGGGATGGTGGGCCAAAGGGCCTGTTCCTGTGCTGTTCTGTTCTATGTTCTAATGTACTGAAACTGACCATAAATCTAAGGAAAATATTGAAAATGTGTGCAACAAATATTGTGTGTTATATTCTCCAGACATCTTTGTGCACCTACAGATCAGCAAACATCTCCCTCCTGTTCACTCCTACTGTATTTACCAGTGGTCATATCAGCCTATGTTCCTCAATAGACAGGCACCCAGACAACCTCCTACTGAGCAGACAAAATTAAATAGAGGTAGAACTGAAATGCAGAATAGCAACTTGATTCATCTTGCTGAATGAAAATCAGTAATAAATAGACATTATAAGACACAATTTTTTCATCTCCTTTCATTTCACTGTTTTGCATCCCGAGCTGCTGAGCAGAGTCTGTAACCTGACCCCCTTCACTGTCCAGAGATTTTAAAAGTCTTTGCTAGAGCAACAGGCAGTCACGTCATGTCATGGTTGCAAAATGAAACATTCTCTTTTTTTTCAAATAAAAATCAACATCGTTGTAGGGCTGCGTATTCAGAAAAGTGCCAGAGTGCTACAACACACTGGAAAAATGCCAGGTCTGGAAAGACTTTTGAACATTTTAGCCTCTGATCCGAAACCTTCACAATCAGTCTCAGGCCACAGCAAACTCTGTGCACTTATGATTGAGGCACCGAACCTGAGCTGCATCCTAAGTGCAAAGGTTTTAATGTGTGCTGTCAAATTTGAGGATAAAAGAAAAGCATCTCACCAGACAATACTGCCCTCATAGGGAGGAAGATAGGAACAGCAGAAAGTCACTCGGCCTCTTGTGATCGTCCTGAACTCATTGAGATCATGACTGATCCATCATCCTTGACCTATTTCCATCTAATTCACCGTCTGCATAATACTCCTTCATCATGTTTAGTTAACAATAATCTATCAATCTTTGAGTTAAAATTAATTATTGACCTGCCATCAATTGCTATTTGTGAAAGAAAGTTCCATACTTGGCGTGCGCAGGAGTTTCTTAATTGCTTGGACATGGATCTGATTTTTAGGCTGTAGTTCCTAGACCTAGACTTGCCAACTAGTTAAAATAATTGCTCTTTCTGTTCCTTTGGTTATCTTGAAAAGCTTGATCAAATCACACCTTAACCCCTAGCTTCCAAGAAATACAACATTATTTCTGCAATATCTGTGCGTGATTTAAGTTTTGGTGTCCAGGTACTATTCTGCTAAATCTGCTCCCAAAACCAATATATCCTTCTAATTGTATCGTGTCAGAAATTGCCCAGAGCACAGTGCTCGAGGTGTGATGTAACCATGACATTGTATAGGTGTAGTACAACTTCCATCTTCTTGTAGTCTGATCCTATCGATATAAAAGCTCCTATTCCACTCATGTTTTAGATTATTTTCTGTACTTTGATATATCTACATTGAGTTTGAAAGCTATTTGGACCTCTGCTGTTTAGCCATTCATCATTTAGCACGTACTCTGTTCTATCATTTTTAGAGCCAAAGTGCATCAACTCACACTTGTTTGCACAGATATCTATCTGCTAGAGTTTGCCAGAGGATTATTCGCACTAGCGATCAATTTAGTAATTACTTGTAGAGGATTGACAGCATTGAGGACATTTTTTTAAAAATTTAATCTGTTGAAGAAACTGTATATTATCCTGCTGTTTGCTTTTAGGCTTTGGCAAAGCTAGAGGGTGAGAATAAGCTTGTTATCACAATGGATGGACTGACTGCAGCCATGGAGTTGAGTGGAGACAAAATGATTGAAGTAAGTTACTGTTATTATTGGCACCGCCATTGAAGCTGTTTTTTTTGGGATTGCTCAAAAACTTATCAATGGCACAATTCTGTGAGTGCCAGGAATTGTGATTACATTAGGTTTCTGGAAACTTCTTTCAAAATCACAGACTTGAATATACAGTTCTTAAGTTTAATTTACTTATTTCCTGTATTGATGTTTTAAGTGAGTACGTGTGCACATAATCAATGCGTGTGTTTCAAAAACCAAAATAGAATAAAATACCAGTTGAGCTCACTCTGCCATTTTAAACTAAATAAGTGAGGCTATTATTCTAGTTACTGAACCAGAACACACATTATATAAAGGCTACTTATCAGCAAAACATTATGATGAATGCCTCAAATTACTTCACACAAAGCAATGCATTAGTGTAGGATCAAAAGTTGTAAAATTTGACATGTTTCAATTCCCTACCTGGCTAAGTAATGATATATTTCCAAATGAAAGGTTACAGACAATATGACCAGCCTATTAAATGTACACAATTGTACACAACCTAATACCTAATTAATGAAAGAGCTTCTGTAGCCAATTTGGTTGATGTATAAATATTAGGGAAAATGCCACATGTAGGCAAGTTCTTCAGATTTAACAGGCCAACTCTAATCTATGAGAGATAAAAGGTACTGCAGATCTTGTCTTTTGAAAATGGCCATGAAAGACTAATTACACTCTACTGTTCTCCAATATCTATTGCAAAAGTACATACACAAAGCTGTCTTGAATTGTGTTTTCAGCTGAGTCTTCATGTCTCCAGTCTGTAAAAAAAAAACAAAGGGGGGAGATGTGGTACCAGGGTGATAATGCGAGATAACAAGCATGGGGCTGGATGAACACAGCAGGTCAAGCAGCATCATAGGAGCAGGAAAACTTGACGTTTCGGGCCTAAACCCTTCATCAGAAATGGGGGAGGGGAAGAGGGTTCTGAAATAAATAGGGAGAGAGGGGGTTTTAGCTGGGCTGGTTTTGGGATGCGGTTGGGGGAGGGGAGATTTTGAAGCTTGTGAAATCCACATTGATGCCATTGGGCTGCAGGGTTCCCAGGCTGAATATGATTTCCTGTTCCTGCAGCCTTCGGGTGGTATCACTGTGGCATTGTAGGAGGCCCAGGATGGACATGTCATCTGAGGAATGGGAGGGGGGAGTTGAAATGGTTCGCGACTGGGAGGTGCAGTTGTTTGTTGCGAACTGAGCGCAGGTGTTCTGCAAAGCGGTCCCCAAGCCTCCGCTTGGTTTCCCTGATGTAGAGAAAGCCACAACCGCATCCCAAAACCTGCCCAGCTCATCTCCAACTCCCAAACCTGTTTTTCCTCTCTCCTCAAGCCACACCCCCATCTCCTATCTACTAACATCATCCCACCCCCTTGACCTGTCCGTCCTCCCTGGACTGACCTATCTCCTCCCCACCCCTCTACCTACACTCACCTTTACTGGCTCCATCCCCGCCTCTTCGACTTGTCTGCCTCCTCTCCACCTATCCTCTCCTCTATCCATCCTCTATCCGCCTCCTCCTCTCTCCCTATTTATTTCAGAACCCTCTTCCCCTCCCCCATTTCTGATGAAGGGTTTAGGCCCGAAACGTCAAGTTTTCCTGCTCCTATGATGCTGCTTGACCTGCTGTGTTCATCCAGCCCCATGCTTGTTATCTCGGATTCTCCAGCATCTGCAGTACCTTTTATCTCTGATACAATCTAGGGTGATAATGCCACTGGTTTAGTAATCCAGAGGCTCCACTTAATGCTCTAGGGACATTGGTTCAAATCCCAACGTCACAATTAACAGAATTTAAATTCAATTAATAACGTTCAGAATTACAATTAAATAGTCATCAATAATCATAAAAACCATCTGCTTCACTAGGGTCCTTTAAGGAAAGAAATCTGACGTCCTTACCTGATCTGGCCTTCATGTAACTCCAAGTCCAAAGTAATCTGATTGACTCTTAACTTTCCTCCAAAATGGTCAGGCAAGCCACTCAGTTCAAGGGCAATGAAGGATGGACAAAAATTGCTGGTCTTGCTGGCAACTGTTACGTGCCATGAACAAAAAACGTTTTCTGTGCAATTGCCATCACCACATTGGCCATTGGCACTCCCTGGGGTCTAACCGGTAGAGGTTGCATGACGCCTGGTATTAACTGCTGACTGGATAGACAAAAAGGAAGTTTAATTTTAATTTTCCTAGGCTAGGATTGGGGGTCACTGTCACCATATTATCTCTTCCCTCCCCCACCCTATGCTGCAGAGGTTAGGGTTTCCTTGGAAATTTATTTCCAAACCAGCGTTAGGCCCAGACAATTTGATTTTGTGGTGGGTGTGAGCTGACAGGCTGGCTGGGGAGAGTTTAGTTTCTGGAAACCTCCTTTTGGCCCAATGCTGAAAAGGTCCAGTCCTTAAAACAAACCAGCCTCCCAAGAATTTTGCCTGTCAGCAACCAAAATCCTCTCCAAACAAAAACTCTGTTTTACCTCTTTAGAAATACTTTTTTTTTTCCATTTTAAATATCATTTATCATCAATATCACTAAATGTCATTAAGGGGAGGTGATGGCCTAGTGGTATTACTGATGGACTGTTAATCTAGAGACCCAGATAACATTCTGGAGACTCCAGTTCGAATCCTGCTGTGGCAGATGGTGGAATTTGAATTCAATAAATATCTGGAATTAAGAATCTAATGATAACCGTGAATCCATTGTCAATTGTTGGAAAAACCCGTCTGGTTCACTCATGTCCTTTAGGGAAGGAAACTGCCATCCTTACCTGGTCTGGCCTACATGTGACTCCAGATCCACAGCAATGTGGTTGACTCTTAACTGCCCTCTGGGCAATTAGGGATGAGCAATAAATGCTGCCTGGCCAGCAACATCCTTATCCCGTGAAAGAATAAAGGGAAAAAAAATGTAAAATTCCATCTTGAAACCGTTCCACTATTCTACCTTTTCTTTCTCTTCTCCTTTATGACATTTCTTCAAATGTTTATGTCCGATTAAGCGTTTTTCCACCAATTTTAAAATCCCTCAATGACAAATCTTCAGCTCATTTTGCATTCTTTGGAAGATTTTACTAGATTAACTGCATTGTATAAATACAAGCCGTTGCCATTGTGCTATTGTCCATAACGCTTAGTCTTCAAGATTGCACACATTCATAGCAGTGTAAGAGGTATAATTAAATCCTACAGGATTTATAATTTTCACCAGCTAGTATATTAACCTTAAACCATCTCATGCAATGTCATGATTTATCATATGGGTCTTCTGAGATTCTTCAATCGTAATAAAATGTTCCCTTTCAGTTTCCCTCACTAACTGAATTAACACCAAAATCAAAATGCTACCTAACGCAAGGTATCTACTTTTGCATATTTAAAATATTTATTTTAATCATTGCTATACAAATCTTTTTTGCATTAACTTTACATATTGCAAAATTTGAAATAATGTGAATAAAGCTAATATGGATGGGAATTGGCCAAAGGGCATTCATTATGAAATGAGATTATGAACCCTCAACAACTTCTGCATATCAATAGAAAAAAGTCTCTGGATTCTTTTATTCTTAGATATTGTAGAATCCTCACCATTTGTTTTGGAACAGTTCTCGTTTTCCATCCCATTCTTTTTTATAGTTCAATAAATCAACCTGCTGAAGAGTATATACTGAAATATTAACCCAGTTTTTCCTCTTTTTAGATGCTGTCAACTAATGATAAGTCAACATATTCCAGTTTTGCCCTTGATTAGCCTAAACTAGGATACTTTCTTAAGGTGAATGTAAAACGTCCATTTGAAGAGATTCACTTCTATTCTTTGTCTCATTTCTTTTAGACTCTGACCAATGGAGAAATTACTGCAAAGAAAATTAGGAAAAGAATTTAAAGTGTACAAAACGGATTTGAACACAATGAAGCCAATACCGCACGGTGTCAAATTTATATAATCAAAATGAAAGCAATGGAATTAGATTAATAGCTGTGAATGAATTATTACTTGCATATTTCTTTATAAAGTAATATTTTTTCATTCTCTATCTAGATTAAATTTGGAATAAACACTTACAGTCAACCTATGAAAATCCCTCGTCTCTTGGCTGTGATTAAGTTGTAGGGAATCTGGGATGAAAAATTGGCATTTGAAACAATTCTAACATATGCATAAAAAGAAGGACATCAGGTTTATGAAAAAGATTTCTTTTGTGTGAACTGAATAAAGACAGGTGGTTTTATGTAATGCATTTAGCCAGCCAGAATCTGCATTTTCATGTTATAGTTTCACGCTCTTGAAATATTCAGAAGTGTTTTCTTGCTAAACTGTTCTTGTTTACCTATATGTATATGCTTATTTGATTTCACTACATATGAATGATGCATTTTTATTGTATCGTTAAAATAGATCCAGTAACCCACGAATGACAGATCATTAATTATTAGTGGTTCATTACAGGTTGAATAAAAACAAATCTCACATTTAACCCTTTAATATTAGTCTATGGTCAATCACCTGATTTGAGTCCCTCCGAACCAAATTCAGAGACATTGTTGCAGTTAACACTGACATCAGTGCCAAACTAAAATCTTAAAACCTGTTTGGTTGTAGCCCAGCTTCTACAGAGTAACTCAGGGAGATAAGGCAGTTTTTAAAGTGACTGTTATAGTATTTAGTTCATGCTCAGAAAATAAGGTATTTAGAAAGTTGACTTTCCCTTTTAAAAAGTCATGTTGAAAAGTCAAGCAATATTGGATACATAAAACTACTAAATATTCACAAAATACATCTTTTTTTCTGTTTTAATCATGACAACTACCAAAATAAATGTCATCTTCCAGATTTGTTTACTGTCGATTGTGTTGAGGAACCTGGGCAATGATAAAGCCAATTCTGCCACCTGCAGGCCAGATGTTCATTGAGAGGACATCTGAATTAAAGTTAATATATTAAATTCTTATTTTAGTAGACTGTGGATAATATTCAAATTTTTTAAAATTTGATTTATAAAAGAAATCATTTTTCAGCTATCAAGCATTGAATTACACTGGTATTTTAAAAGTTAAACCAAATAACACTTTTCTTCATCAAGTTCTACTTTTGATGTTTTGCATTTGACTTTTGCACCAAAACTAATTTGAACTATCAAATGATTTGAATCAATTTGAAGCAATATTTTAAAAAAGCACAATGAAGTGGAAATCTTTCAAGTATCATAACATTTGAGTTAATTCATGAACATAAATTGTATATTTTTATCATTGGTTTACTTTCTGGATTGGTAATTATTTAATATTGTAGTGAGAAAATAAAAGTAATTATATTTTTCTGTGATTGCTATTGCAAATTACCCAGTCATGCCTTCCCAACTCCCAAAATAAAAACTAAAATATTCTATTTGAGTGAATCTGCCGATGTTGCACTGTGTGTCAACACTGTTTGATCACAATTACCATTCAAACAAGCAAATAATTAAGTTACTGTCCCTGAAGTGATATAAAATCTCCAATTAGACTTTGGTTTACTTCTGGTGTGTGCTAGCTTGAACAGGTGACTTAAGAGGAGGAGAAGTTAGCTTTGCTTACCTTGATAGGAAAACAATGGACAACATTGTGTCATTTAAACTGAAAGGATTTCCACGTAAATATAATTATTAAAGAAGCTACATTTGCCCAGCAGGAAAGAAGATTTAACTTGGATTTGACTTGTTTATGCAAATGACCATGATTATTTATTCCTAAATATTCTTTATTAAACAAATAAAGTTAACAATGGGCATTATGACTCTGCCATTAACAAGCCAAACAAAATAAGCTGAATAGTTTGAATGAAGTAGCAAGATTTCAACACTTCAGACTGATATCCTCAGACAGCATGTTGTTAAGGCAGACAAAATGATGCGGATTTGAAGTGCTGTGGAACAAACGCTGATTTTTGGAAAGATCAACTCTAGAGATATAAAGATACATTTAACTTCAGTCAATGAATACCGTTCAAGTTATAATCTGAAATATTCACTCTTGTGTTGTGACAAACTTGAACGGTTGTGAACTGGGGAGTCACAAAGGAAGCATACTTTAAATGGGTACCTGACTCTAAAAGGTCTGAAACCTAGCTGCAGAAATGCTAATACTTCAATATGCTACAGAAAGAGTCTATTTGTACCTTTTTGTGTAATTTCTGAAAGTGGGAGATGAGCGGCTTAAAAGGGAAAGTATGTTCAATATGTAGTTTTTCTCTCTTTAACACTTCATACTTAAAAGTGTTCATAAGAGGACCTAACTATTTTAGAAAGTGTGTGCTAATTTGCTGACATCATCCTGATGTTTAGAATGTAACCAGCTGACAGTAAGATGACCAGCCTCCTTTCTTGGCTGCTGATTGAAAACTTCGTTTCATTCCTTAAAGTAATGCAGAGAGGTTACTGCTGCATTCAGCCTCCATTTTTTAAAAAACACTTTCTTTTAAGTGAAACAAAAATAATCTTGATTTGTATCTCACCTCCAATTCAAGGGACAATCTATAAACGTTCTTACTAATACAAAGGAATTTTGTGGATTGGATTTGAAGATTGCACAAAAGAGGATACGAAAAGATGCCCAAAAGTAGTTCATTATGTATGTAATCCCATTGTGTCAATCCTTTTGGGGGTGTTGGTCTCTGCATTCAGTTAATTGAATCAAAGAAATTTATAACCAAGTTGGTACACAGCACATGTGTCAGCTCTTCAACTGAAGATTTCTATTTTAGTTCCATGTGTATACATTATTTTAAATTTAAACTTTAAGTGGTAAGATTTCAGAGAATGCCAAAGGTCCATTATTTTAAAAAAGAGAAAATAGAATAGGCTGAGTACCTACAAAAGTCATCCAAACTTGGTTCATGGGTAAATTATCGGAAAATATTTTGAGACACAATATTAATAACCCTTGATGGAAATATGGATTCATCAAGACAGTCAGAGTGCAGTTGTTAAGAGTAGGTCATTTTTGACCAAGATGACTCAATTTTTGAAGAGTAACAAGGAGGGCCAACATGGGTTATGTAATCTACTTTGAACTTAGCAAGGCTGCTGATGAGATCCCCTGTGGCAAACTAATGAAAGGCAAAGCACTTTGGTATCCAAACACAAGTGGCAAACAGGATCTAAAATTGGCTTGTTCTTTTTGTGAATCAAGTCATTTCCAAAGACTTGTGTCTGGCTGAGTCATCGGTACGTTGCCTTTTATGGTATACTTCAGTTATTTTGGCTGAAATATGCGAGGAATAATTCAGCTTGTTGCAGATAACAGGAAAAGTAGTCGTGGGGTTGATGGTGAGAAAGCTGTATACAGCAGGAAGGGATCAATGAGCTGATCAGGTGGACAGGAAAGTGGCAAATGGTAAACAATTCTAGAAATGTGAGGAAGTACATTTGGGGAAACTAAACAAGGCACATGAATGCACTATAAATGGTAGGTTAGTGAGAAATATAGAAGAACAGAGATGCGTTAAACTGCATGTCCACAGACCACTGAAGGGAACAGGATAGTCGCGGAAGCTGATTAAGAATGTACATCATATAATTCCCTTTATGAACTAATGTTTATAACATTGGAGCAATAAGGTTATTGCTAGAACAGCTTACACTAGTTAGATTGTGTTTTGATGGAGATGGTCATTGTCTCACACTTTTGGAATGACTTGCTTGCCTTTTATCAGCTCCAAATTGACTATAGTTCACGTCTGGCTGCATGGGGGCACAGGCATACACCAATACATGAGGAGTTGTGACCGAAACACATCATTGTTCACACATCAGACAGGATCTCACTTCTGAACTTGTTTTCAGGGACAGGTCATTGCTGAAGCAACTAAAGATATTTGGGCCTGGGACATTCCCCGGGGGAACCCCTGCAGTGTAGACGTGAAACTGAGATAATTGGACTTCCCCAGTCACTACCACTTTCCTCTGTGTGAGGTATGACCCCAATGAATGGAGAGGTTCCCTCCGATTCCATTGAATTCAATTTTGATCAATATCCTTGATGCTGCTCTCAGTCAACTGCTGCCTTGATGACAAGGATCCTCACTCTCCGCTTGCCTCTGGAATTCAATCTTTTTCTGTGTTTGGACCAAGGCTTTAATTACGATTGTGGATGAGTGGCTCTGGTGGAACCCAAACTGAGCATCAGTTAAACATTGTTGAGCCTGCTACCAAGTGCCAACAATTTTCATGACTCTGTTTTACAGGAAGCTCTGAGGGCATCTGGAATTATGTTGTGTTGATTTTGGTGCAGAATCATAGTGAGATTATTGGTGCCCACTACCATTCAAGCGTCTAAATTACCTAACTTCTACCATCTGCGCATGTCTAACTGAATGTGGAAATGGGGAGATTGCCCTGTTCCTCCAGAAATCTGCGGCAATGTTAACTTCCAGATTGATTGAAATATATGGAACGTGATGAAGTTGATTTACGCTTGCAATAAATGCACAGTCAATTGGTGGAAAAACTTGGACCTTGCTCATTCCAGTGAATGTAATTTTTATTGTTGTAAGACCTCCTGCATACTCCCACACAACTGCAGTGGCACTACAAGCACATTTTTACAAGTGAGGATACTCATTCCTTCCAATTTGAATTATTGTAGAAACCAATTTGTTTGATATGCATTTTCTGTGTCTTATCCCAGATACCCTGTCGAGGTATCTGCACCCTCTGAATAGACAGTTTTTCTTGTGATAAATTCTAGGAAACTCGAGCCAATGGTCAAATGTAATGATTCAGGAATCATTGTTCATTTGCCACTGAATACACATTTGGGCAATTATTGTCTCCTCTGATTACCAAAGGATGAAAACGTGCTGATCAAAGATCATCTACTTATTGGATTGTCGAGCAGAATGTTCATACGTATGAAAATTTTTAATGCAACATTACAAATGACGAAGAGGTAGAGTTTAAATTGTGATACCACAGTTTTACTTTTCGGGATTGGGTTTGAGTGGGCATTCAATTTTTTTTCTCTTAATTGAAATTCACACTCCTTGTCCAGTTTCCAAAGGGGTCAATGTAAGAACACAAACTAGGTGCTGATGAGCAGAAATTGGCACTCTTTCTGAGTGAGCTCATGAATACATCGTTTGTGATAGTAATGTTACAAAGCTGGTCAAAATGTGTCTAATATTTTAGTTTCATTTCTTGTCCTGCTGACGAAATGTAGCATTAATTTTATGATCAGCAACCTGTGACCAATTCAAATGCTATTTGAGTATTTTGAAGATCGGTGATTGGTTTGATACATTCGGTTGAACCTTGCCGTTTGTTGCAGGATCATTTGCCACAGGGCCCTGTGAATTCTTTTGCTGGATCTTACCAAACACACCTCATGATTTACCCAACGTACCATTTGGTGTGCGTCAGGTTTGATATCCCCCCATCTTACCAAACACCATTCCTGAAATACCTCGCCACTGGGAAGACATTCTGGAATTCACTGGCATCCCTTGTACCTACACCATCTTTTACAGCCCAATGAGCACCCGGACAAGCACTGTCAGTCTGGAACTGCCCTGCACAGATCCTGACGTGGTTTGCCCCAGACATGGTAGACAGCAGGAAATCGATGCTGCTGTCTGCTGGCAGGGATCTGGAGTTGCTGTATTGGGGTGGTGCAGAGGCCTCCTCTCCCAGGACCAACAGTGGAAGCCACTGCTCCGAGTTTGCCTGTATAATACAGCAGTCTCTGCCATTTGGTAAGAATGCCCAGAGCTGAAAGAAGAAGGGTCAATAGCCTTCTCCAGTCTTCCATGGAAAGGTCTACTGTCTTCTCTCTGGTACTGTGCACTCACTCTAGCCCTGGTACTGTACCCACCTCCCACCAAGGCTTCTGCTCTATCACTCTCACTGTTTCCTGTAACAACTTCCTCACTCCCAACCTCACTAACCCTGCATGCTGCCTGCTCTGCTTACTCATTCTCTCAGGACACCTCACCATCTGCACCAACAGTAAAAGCTGTGCCACTTAATTTCATGCTCCATGCTACCTGACCCCTCTCATTCACTGAGGAAAACAGCCTACATTCGGGCAGACAGTGTCAAGTCGGGCAATGTGCTGCCCATCATTGGCTCTTCCTTTCTTATGAGATGGGATTCTGAATCTGTCCAGTCAGGGAATGGACTGTTATTGGAGGCTGCCCTTTACTTACCGTGTCGGGAACCCCTGGGTGAAGTCTATGCCCCTTGACTTGACTGTATAACCTTGCATTTTGTGTTTGTGCTAAGTGGCACGGCAGCAGTAACATGACCCTGGTGCCTATTGCTGAGGGGGCCCAGCACTAAAAGACAAGACAATGTAAAGCAGGGATTCTGTGAGCATACAGGTAGGTTCAGGGTGACTGTGTGTGTTATGACAGTAACTGAAGAAGCCGGATGCAGAGCCTGTACCAGTTTATGAGCAGGGTGAAGTGCCTGAGCACATGGTATCCTCGCTGCAGTATTACACTGATAGATGCTGCTGCAGCCCAAAGTGCAGCATTGAAGGACAGAAGCTCCTGTAAGTGGGTCCAAGATGATCTGTGAGGATTCATCGAGGTGGGCACCTGTCGATGCCAATGTCCATGGAAGTGGGCTGTGTGTGGTTGGTGCTTATGTTTCTCCACAAGTGACGCAAACAGCTGTATTTCTGGCAGTTTAATTTTTTCGCAGAATTGTACAAATTGAAGCATTTTGTTTTTGGCATCAACAATGAGTTTGTTTCCTTTTTTTGGTTGTGATGATAACCATCTGGTTTATCTGCCCCAACCTCAGTACAGGCTGTTTCCCTCTGATTGGGGTAGGGGTTTGCTATTGGGACACTCTTAGTTCTGCTAACACTATTGCACCATGAGGCAAGAGGAACCCTCACTCCAGCCGAACAGACCTTCCTCTCAGTCCAGTCTGACATTGAACCCACTCCCCAGCCTCGCCTCAAACTTGGTCGAGTTTATTACAAGTTGATTGAAGACTCTAATACCAAACTCTAACTGTTTTCTTCACTGAGATGTGATGCCTGTTAAAACAAAATTTTCTCATTATGTTATCACACAAATTTCCAGGGTCAGCTGGATGCCTGTTCTCTACATTACTTCCAACGTTTTTTTCTTCATCACAGGATGATGGCACCGCCTGCTGGTCCAGCATTTATGACCCATCCCTAATTGCCCAGAGGACAGTTACGAGTCAACTGCAGTTTAGTGAGTCTGGAGTCACATTTGAGGCAGACCAGGTAAGGAAGGCAGATTTTCTTCCCTGAAGAGGTCAATGAACCGGATGGGTTTTTCCAACCATCAACATTGCTCCATTAGACTCTTAATTCCAGATTTTTCTTGAATTCAATTTTCACCATCTTCCGTGGCAGTAGTCAAACCCAGGTCCCCAGAATATTACTTGTGTTTCTGGATGAACAGCCTGGTGATAATGCCACTGGGCCATTGTTTCCCTCATCACGATCATCAATCCCTCTCCAAATCCACACTGAAATTGTCACTCCATCTCATGGATTTCCACTGAATAAAAACATGATATAAACACAGTAGGCCATTCAGTCCCTCAAGCCTGTACTGCATTTCAATCATATAAAACTATAATTGTGTTGAAATACATCATTGTTCACACATCAGACAGGATCCCACTTCTGAGATAGTAGGAACTGCAGATGCTGGAGAATCTGAGATAACAAGGTGTAGAGCTGGATGAACACAGCAGGCCAAGCAGCATCAGAGGAGCAGGAAGGCTGACGTTTCAGGCCTAGACCCTTCTTCAGAAATGAAGTGTACAGTTTTAGTTTAAGTTTTCCTTTCTGCGAATTGCGCTGGAGAGTCTGAAATTTTGTTTAGATGAATTTAAATGAGCCTTGGGGATAAAAGTAATCATTTAGGTGACAATTCAGTGCCTTAGCAACAAGAGTAGAAGAAAAAAGGGGTGGTGGAGAAAATTGAACTTGTGTCCTATGACACAGGGAGACAGGAACTTAAACCATTTCTTTCAGAAATCAGAACCATTCAAACAGTCAGCAAGTGGGCCAGTTTCTTTCTGAAGAAGGGGCTAGGCCCGAAACATCAGCCTTCCTGCTCCTCTGATGCTGCTTGGCCTGCTGTGTTCATCCAGCTCTACACCTTGTTATCTCAGGATCCCACTTCTGAACTTGTTTTCAGGGATAGGTCACTGATGAAGTAACTGAAGATGTTTGGGCCTGCGCCATTACCCTGGGGAACCCCTGCAATGTAGACATGTAACTGAGATAATTGGACTTCCCCAGTCACTACCAGTTTCCTCTGTGTGAGGTATGACCCCAATGGGCCTTGATGCTGCGCTCTGTCAACTGCTGCCATGATGACACGGTTCATCACTCTCCAGTTGCCCCTGGAATTCACTCTTTTTCTCCGTGTTTGGACCAAGGTTTAAATGAGGAATGTAGATGAGTCGCTCTCGTGGAACCAAACTGTTTCACTATCACGTGGTAGCAAGGTCAGAACAATTTTCATGAATTCGTAAATCAAAGGGCACTTTTGGTTTTGGTGCGGAATCATAGTGAGATTATTGGTGCCGACGATTATTCAAGCGTTAAAATTAGGTAGCACCTTCCAGTGTCTGCACAGGCCAAATTAAATGTGGAAATCCTGAGATTTCCTTACTCCTTCAGAGATTTGCTGTAATGTTAACTTGCAGTGAACTGAGCAGTGAAATATATGGCACATAATAAGGTTGCTTTACTCATGTGATATGTATACCCAATCGAATTGCTAGAAAAACCTAAACCTTGTTTATTCCAGTAGAAGAAATTTTTATTATTGCTGTAGATCACACATACTGCAGTGGCACTGAAGGCTAAGTTTTACACATGAGGATTCTCGTTCCTTCTGATTTGAATTATTGGGAATGACAATTTGATGTGTGTTTTGCGTGTCAAAGTGCTGCATCCTCTGATGACACAGTAAGTTCCACTATTAAATTCTAAGAAACCTTTTAGCCAATGGTCAAGTGAAATGATTCAGCAATCATTGTTCATTTGCCAGTGAATGCAAATTTGGATTATTATTGTCTCCTTGAATTACGAGCGATGAGGAAAGAAAATGTGCTGACGAAAAGTCATTCATTATTGGATTGTCCTGCAAAATTTCAAAAATAATAAAGCTTTTAATGCAATGTTACAAATTATGAAAGTCTAAAGTTTCAAGTGTGATATTAAGTCTATTCTCTTCCAAGTCCACAGCTGGTATTCTAACTCTGTTATCGGTTTCCAC
The DNA here is from genome assembly GCA_024137785.1 of Ginglymostoma cirratum. Taxonomy (NCBI): domain Eukaryota; kingdom Metazoa; phylum Chordata; class Chondrichthyes; order Orectolobiformes; family Ginglymostomatidae; genus Ginglymostoma; species Ginglymostoma cirratum. The sequence goes on from JAHRHZ010000082.1 coordinate 6,862,268, forward strand.
ACAATAAAAGTATTATATATATATTGAAGAGCATTCAGTCCCTCAATCCTGTTCTGTATTTCAATTAGAATTCTGCCCAGCATGACAGCAAAGTGGAGAATTAAAATGACAGGATACCAGAAACATGTTGTGGACCAGACTGATGTTGCACAAAGCAATCATCTAAAATGTGTTTTAGAGAACCGATTATGAGCAGCAATTACTTTATTCCAAATGGAAAGAAAAATACGTGCAGATTGCTGCTTCACCTGAAAGAAGAGTTTGGCATCTTGGATAGTGTGGGGAAGAGATGTAGAAGGACGTGTTTGTGTGGGAAGGTGCTGGTATTTTGTGGGCGATTGAGAAGAAGGCCAGGTGACAGGTTTCTGTACATCTCAAGCATCCAGCTGGCTCAACCAAACACAGGCAATGCTGGAGAAACTTGATAGATGTGGCAGCACCTGTGAAAAGGGAAACAGAGTTAACAAAGGAACTTAAGTTCAGAGTTCTTCCTCATGAGCCCATATTGTTTGATTTACTCCTTTCTCTTTTATTCCTGCTAATTACTGGGGTAAGGTGAGGTGTTTTCCCTGGGTTCCAGTCTGGTATGACTCTTCTTCAAAACTCAGCTCCTGGAAAAGCTTAACTTTTATCCAAAGATCTTCCAGTAACTATTGAGATACCACTAAAGTATAATAACAGCTTTTCTGTGGCACAATGCAACATATTCTCGAGTTCAAAGTGTTTCAAATTGCAAAACTCTGTGTACAACACGGTATATCTACACTTCTAGGTTATTGCACAGATGAAGTAAATAGACTTAGTGCAACATTCCATCTGGCTAAGTGCAGGATTGGACTTACACATTTGAATCAGTCAACCGTATTTCAGTAGGCAGTAGAACAAAAGAAATATTAACACAGGTGTATAGTAGCTAATTACTCAACAACATTGTCTAAAGACTGGATAAAATATGTATGTGCAGCTGGAGTTTATAAGAGTAGTGATCGAGACATAGACTGCCAAGATCCTCAGGACAGAGTGCATGCTGAAAGGATGCTTCCTTTTTTGGAAGAACCTAGAAGTGTTTCAAAACAAGGCATTGCCCATTGAAGACAGAGAAAAGGAGTATTTTTCCTTTCTTACCAAAAGTCAAGAGTTTTTAGAACTCTCATTCCCAACTTAGTGGAAGCAAAATCTTTGAATATTTTTATGGCAGAGGTAGATAAACTCCTGATATGTAACATGAAGGGTTATTGGGGAAAGGCAGGAATGTAGAGTAATCAGATCAGTCGTCATCTTTTGAAATGGTGGAGCAGGCTTGAGCAGCCGACTCATGCTCCCAATTAGTATCTTTGCATAATAACAGCAGAGGCCAAGCAACAGAGTTTCCTCGTCATCCCACATCTTGTATATTCTGAAGAAAGGAGCAAAAGCAGAGAATGGGGAAGAAAGTCAAATGAAAAAAAAACTCTTCGTGAGAGGAAGGAGAAATTTTCTGATGATGTTGATTAAAATGAGATTGTGCTGCAAGAGTTGTTTTCTCAATAATCTTTTCAGTGTAAACCAATATATTTTTAAACCACAATGAATTGACATTTGGCAGGTCAGATATGCAACATCTTGTTCCTGTTAGTCACGATCTTGCAGGTAGGCCATGCCAGTTTGTGGGCTAAAATATTTGCAGAGAATTACATAGAATGCATAGCACTGAAACAGGCCATTCAGCCCAACTTTTCACTGAAAATGTTGATCCTTGACTTCAGCTTCTTAATTTAACTCCACCCCATTCTTTTCTTCCTGATGTCTATTTAGTTTTTCCTAAAATACATTTATACCATTTCTCTCATCTACTTTGTGTAGTAAATTCCCCATTCTTATCACTATCTATGGAAAGACATTTGTCCTGAATTTCCTACCAGATTGATTAGACTATCAACTATCTTACATTTATGATCCATAGTTTTGGTTCTTCCCACAGCGGAAGCATCTTCTCTACATCTATTAAATCCTTTCAAAAATCCTTTCCAAGACCTCTGATCAAGTTATTCCTTAGTGCTCTCCTTTCTTTATTCTTTCTACATTCTGTCCATCTTTTCTGATGGGGGAAGTATTTCAGTTAATTTCTCAGTAAATCATTTTTGTACCTTTGAGTGTCTTTATATTGTCATGGTCAAAGGGACCAATGAGAGTCAAGGGGATTTATTTCAGAGTTTTTCCCATCTTAAGCCCAAAACAGCAAGGAGTTGTTTGGTTTTCTCCTTCCTGTATCAGTCCTGCCCATTGCTGGGTGAAGTGTCTTCCTCATGCCTCGCTTTTAGGGTTCCAATTTTCCTTTTAAACAAACCTACATTAGATCCTTTAAGAGCAAATCAAAGGCATATTTAGGGTCAAAACATGGGGGAATAACTCTGCTGCTACTTCCACACAAACAAATACTTAGGAAAGTAAGGAGTACGGGATAGGAGATAAATGGCACAGAAGCTTCCTGTAAATATAATGGTGTGATTTTTGAGTCCAGTGCGTTTGTCCATGTTTTAAAAGAACAGAAGTTAAACAAGAAAATATAGATGAGATTACAGCTTTCTTTGGGATTTGTCCTCCTACCCTCTGGCCAAGACAAGAAAATGGAAACCAGAACTGTGGACAGGACTCCAAAAGTAGTCATAATAATCTGTTTGAGTCTGCTGAACTATTGAATAAAATCACAGCTGACCTATCTCAACTCCATGTTCCTGCGCTATCCTTCACAAGCTTGTGAAACCCTTAGATTACAAATACTTATCAATCTCTTTCTGAGTATAGCCAAGGACAGAACATCCATAGTTCTCTGGGAATAGAGAATTCAAAAGATTTATTAGCCTCTCAGGAGAGATTTTCTTGTCATCTTAGTCCTGAGTGGCTGGATATCCAGCTCTGAGAATGTGTTTAGTTCTAAAATCCATAGGCAGGGGAAAGCTCTTCCCAGCATCTATTCTGCCAAGCCCCTTTTATATTTTTAATTAGACCACCTTCCACTCTGCTAAACTCTTTGGAATACAGTAAATGCAAAATACTGCAGATACTGGAAATCTGAAATAACAAAAGAAAATCCTGGAAAAACTCAGCTGGTCTGGCAGCTTCTGTGGACAAAGAAACAACATTAACATTTTGAGTCCAATATGACTCTTCTTCACAAATATAGGCCTGGTTGTGTCAATTTATCCCATTAGACAACTCATCCCAGGAATCTGTCTTGTGAGTTTGCATTGTTCCTGTACTGTCCAGGGCAAGGAGAACAAAACTCTGCACACTATTGCCCATGTAGCCTCAGCAGGTGCAGTGCTGGGTCTACTCTTGTTTGTCATTTAAATAATCGATTTGGATGAGAATATAGGAGGCATGATTAGTAAGTTTGCAGATGACACCAAAATGGGTGGTACAGTAGACAGTAAAGAAGGTTATCTAGGAGTACAATGGGATCTTGATCAAACAGACCAATTGGCTGAGGAATGGCAGATGGAGTTTAATTTAGATAAGTGCGAGGTATTGCATTTTGGTAAGGCAAACCAGAGCAGGACTTGAGGACTTGACAGAGACAGTTCTGAGGAAGGGTCACCGGACCCGAAACGTTAACTCTGTTTTCTCCTCCACAGATGCTGCCAGACCTGCTGAGCTTTTCCAGCAACTTTGTTTTTGTTCCAGAGCAGGACTTACATGGTTCATGGTAAGGCCCTGGGGAGTGTTGTCAAATGGAGATACCTGGGCAGGGAGAGGGGGTGTGCAGGTTCATAGTTCCTTGAAAATGGCATCACAAGTGGACAGGACAGTGAAGAAGACTTTTGCATGCTTGACTTCATTGGTCAGAGCATTGCATGTAGGAGTTAGACATCATCTTATGGCTGTACAAGGCATTGGTGAGGCCACATCTTGAGTACTTCGTACAGTTCTGGTCATGCTGCTATAGGAAGAATGCTTTTAAACTGGAAAGGGTCCAAAAAAGATTTACAAGGATGTTGACAAGCCTGGAGGGCTTGAGATATAAGGAGAGTCTGGATAGGCTGGGACTATTTTCCCTGGAGCATCGGAGGCTGAAGGGTGACCTTGTAGAGGTTTATAAAATCATGAAGGGCATGGATGGGGTGAATAGCCAAGGACTTTTCTCCGGGGAGGGGGAGTCCAGAACGAGAGGGCATAGAGTTTAAGGTGATGGGATAAAGATTTAAAAGGGACCTGAGGGGCAGCTTTTTCACACAGAGGATGGTACATGTACAGAATGAGCTCCATGGGAAGTGATGGAGGCTGGTACAATTACAATATTTAAAAGGAATCTGGATGGATGTAGGAATAGGAAGGGTTTAGAGGGAAATGGGGCAAATGCTGGCAAATGGGGCTAGATTAAGTTAGACCAAAGGATCCGTTTCCATCTGTTTACACTCTAAGTGTATTTGAATAACAGCAACTTGAACTGAACCAAGCATATATATATGTATAGAAATGAGTTAGGCTATTTTGGTTGCTTGAGCCTATTCTGCTGTTTAATACATTTGTGGCTGATCTGATGGTAATCTCAACTTCACATTTCTGGCTATCTCTGATAATCTTTCATTCCCTCGCTCATCAAGAATCAATCCATCTCCCTCTTTAAAATATTTGTAGAGTTTATTTCTACCACCTTTTGAGGAAGACTGTTCCAAAGACATGACTTGGAGGAATAAAGTCTGATCTTCATCTTAGAGGCTACCTTATTTTGAAATAATGACTCTTTGTTCTGGATTCTTCCAAAAGAAAGGTCCTTTCCACATCTATCTGCAAAACCTCTCAAGATTGTGCATGTTTCAAGCAAGTCGCCACGTACTCTTCAATGGATACAAGCCTAGACTGTACATCCTTCCATAAATAAGACCAATGCACACACTCCAGATGTGATCTGACCAATACCCTGTATAACTGAAGTAAGCTGGTTAACTCATTTGGCTGGATGGCTGGTTTGTGTTGGAGCGTGATGTCAACTGTGTGGTCATTGCTCACATTAGCAGAGATCCTGCCTTATCAACCTCACCTGAGGTGAGGTAACCTTCAGGTTAAACTCCCCACCAGTCAATTCCCTCAAATGAGAGAGCAGGCCCATGGATCTCTGGTACTATGGCAAAAAGGTATTTACCTTTACCTATGAAGGAAACATAGCCTTCTATGTTCAATTCCCTCAAAATAAACAACATTCCATTAGCTCTCCTAAATATTTTATTTGCTCAAATGGTGGAGTAGACTTTGAAACTTACTTTACCAGCAAGACTTTCTGGCTGGATATGTTCTAGCTTTTGTCACATTCCTACCATCTACTCCACCCCACCCTTGAACCTTTGGTCACAAACCATGACAATCCTGGCACTACTTTACTCCCCATGCAAAGTGGAAATCAACAACTAATTGTTAAATGCTTGATCCTTGATTGCCCCCATTTCCAATATGTTCGGAAAGTTAAAAAAGAGCTGGGGAAAGAAGGGAAGAAACCATTTTATCTCGGCTCTAGTCCTGTTGGAAGATTGGAAGTTAATTCCGGGAGACAGCAGGACATGACTGGAACGTCTGTAACCTCCCAAGTGAGTCATCACTGTGCAGCACCACATGACATTATAGTTCCCCAGTGGGTGTTTATTGCTTGGAGACAATCATTTGGATTTGAGATATTTTACTTGAAACTTGATATTAGCGCAGTCCAGAGTTTAACACGACTCTGGAAATCTGAACGGGTTGAGGTTTGTCCAGAGCCTGAGCTACACGTGTGCATCAGCCCTGCACTCGCCTGAGCAAGTTAGTCATGGCCACGTCAGAGGCTTCACTTAACAGCAGAGACAATGAGAGGGACTAGCTTTGCCCCGCTCACATTTTTGTTAGCTGCTGGGATTATCATAAACATTCGGTCTGAACAGTTCATCAGCCGGAAAAAGAAATTTGCAATTCCGCATTGTGACCTTCATAGATTCATAGTGAGACCATTCAGTCCATCAAGTCCATGCTTGTTAAAGTGAACCAGGTGCATATACGGCAGTAGGATCCTTCTCACCCTTAATCGCTATAAAATCAGTAATTCACTATTTATTTCACAAATGCATATTCATCATTATTCTTATTCATTATTATTAAATGATAAAGACTCGTATGATTGTTGGCTCCACTTTCGAATCAATCTTGGTGCAACAAAACTGAAATTGCTGGAACCATTAAGTGGGTTCAGCAGGTCTGGACTGAAACTTTATGGAAAGGTTAAAGTTTTGTCCTTATTTTCTTAGTGGGCTTGCCTGAGAGCTATCAACATTTTCAATTCATATTAATATTACCACTTTTCAGGTGTCTCATTTGTGTGGACACAACTGTCCTTCCTGTGAATGCCTCTTATCAGATCATTAAAATAAGCACATTCCTTAAAGAAACACAAATTGCTGGAGAAACTCAGCAGGTCTGGCAGCATCTGTGGGGGTCAAAGCAGAGTTAACCCTTCGAGTCCGGTGACCTTTCTTCAGAACTCTGTTTTTCGTTTCTTATAGATCTCTAGCATCCACAGGTCTTTGTTTTATTTTAAGCAAATTAGTGCCACAGCTGTTTACACAGAGTTCTGAACTTAAAACAAAAACAAAACATGCATTAGCTTCGTCAGAAGCAACGATGTTGAAAACATAGAGGATGTAAACCAGACTATAATGTGAAGGGAGATAAAAGGTACTGCAGATGCTGGAGAATCCAAGATAACAAGCATGGGGCTGGATGAACACAGCAGGTCAAGCAGCATCATAGGAGCAGGAAAACTTGACGTTTCGGGCCTAAACACTTCATCAGAAATGGGGGAGGGGAAGAGGGTTCTGAAATAAATAGGGAGAGAGGGGGAGGCGGATAGAGGATGGATAGAGGAGAGGATAGGTGGAGAGGAGGCAGACAAGTCGAAGAGGCGGGGATGGAGCCAGTAAAGATGATGTGTAGGTAGGGGGGAGGGAGGAGATAGGTCAGTCCAGGGGGGACGGACAGGTCAAGGGGGCGGGATGATGTTAGTAGATAGGAGATGGGGGTGTGGCTTGAGGTGAGAGGAAGAACAGGTTAGGGAGGCAGGGATGAGCTGGGCTGGTTTTGGGATGCGGTCGGGGGAGGGGAGATTTTGAAGCTTGTGAAATCCACATTGATACCATCAGGCTGCAGGGATCCCAGGCTGAATATGATTTGCTGTTCCTGCAGCCTTCGGGTGGCATCATTGTGGCACTGCAGGAGGCCCAGGATGGACACGTCGTCTGAGGAATGGGAGGGGGAGTTGAAATGGTTCGCAACTGGGAGGTGCAATTGTTTGTTGCGAGCCGAGCGCAGATGTTCTGCAATGTGGTCCCCAAGCCTCCGCTTGGTTTCCCCGATGTAGAGGAGGCCACAATGGGTATAGCGGATGCAGTATACCACATTGGCAGATATGCAGGTGAACATCTGCTTGATGTGGAAAGTCTTCTTGGGGCCTGGGATGGGGATGAGGGTGGGGGTGAGGGAGGAGGTGTGGGGGCAGGTGTAGCACTTCCTGCAGTTGCAGGGAAAAGTGCCAGGTGTGGTGGGGCTGGAGGGGTGTGGAGTGGACAAGGGAGTCATGGAGAGAGTGGTCCCTCCGGAAAGCAGACAAGGGTGGGGAGGGAAAAATGTCTTTGGTGGTGGGGTCTGATTGCAGATGGCGGAAGTGTCAGAGGATGATGCGTTGGATCTGGAGGTTGGTGGGGTGGTACGTGAGGACGAGGGGGATTTTTTTTGGTTGTTATTGCGGGGACGGGGTGTGAGGGATGAGTTGCGGGAAATGCGGGAGACACGGTCGAGGGCGTTCTCAACCACTGCGGGGGTGGATGTTGCAGTCCTTGAAGAACGAGGACATCTGAGATGTACGGGAGTGGAATGCCCCATCCTGGGAGCAGATGCGGCGGTGTATATGGGGAGTTACAGTGAGAGTTGGTGTAAATGAGTGTTACAGTGTGAGGATATACAGTGTGAATTGGTGTGTGTTATGGTGTGAGGATACGCAGTCTGAGTTGGTGTAAGTGAGTGTTACAGTGTGAGGACATGCAGTATGAGTTGGTGTAAGTGAGTGTTACGTGAGGATATACAGTGTGAATTGGTGTGTGTTACAGTGTGAGATATACAGTGTGAGTTG
>JAHRHZ010000082.1:6870405-6885107 GCA_024137785.1 Ginglymostoma cirratum
TTGGTGTAAGTGAGTGTTACAACGTGAGGATATACAGTGTGAATTGGTGTAAGTGTGAGTTAGTGCATGTAACACGCTGGCAGATTATTACTTGAGGTGCGGAACGTTGCAATGTTCCGACTGTGACGAGGGATGGTCATGTGAGCCATTGCGTTGCCGGAAGTCATGCTGTGTCCAGTTTCCGGTATGTGTTGACGCAGCTGAAATTCGGTTGAAGTCACCATTTATTTAGTGAGCGCGGGGAGCGAGAGCAGGGTGTGAAGGTTTCGCTGCTTTCAGAGCAACAAAAGCCAAGGAGTTTCTCGTGAAACTCGTGGTTTTTGTTCGCTATACCTGGTCAGGTAGTATGATTCATTTTTTTTAAAACCTCTTATAAACATTTTCTTATAATTTCTGGGGCAGTTGGTTACCCTGTGTACTTTGGACACTGTTTCTCGTCGCTGTTGCGTACCTCTTGTATTTTGTTGTCACTTTTCACTCGAGTGATATTGTTTGTGTGTGTTTGGGGGATGGGGGTTTGGGGGGATTGGGAAAGGGTGAGGAGATGCTTGGGCCGGGCCTCAGTCTGTGACCGCCCTGTCCCCGGGCAGCGAGGGGGTGCCGCACATGCGCGGTTTGATCACAACCCGAGGGGGAACAAACAGCCGAAGATGAAAGATATTGCCGATGCTGGAGAATCCGAGATAACAAGCATGGGGCTGGATGAGCACAGCAGGTCAAGCAGCATCATAGGAGCAGGAAAACTTGACGTTTCGGGCCTAAACCCTTCATCAGAAATCAAACAGCCAAGCTGCTGCTCAGAGTCATAGTGTGCGTCAGGATGGTGCTGCCACACCACCCCCGGGGAGTGAGCCCAGTGGGTACAGCATGTGGGTCTGGATACTGTATGATATACTGAATTTGCAGAATGTAACTGATCCAATTTGATAGTTGACGACAACTAAAGGGAAGTTTCCCTTATTGGATCCTGGAAGCTGCCTTTATTTAGTCGATCTTCACTTTGTTTGCTTTCTGTTTTTGCCAATTGAGTTGAGTCTGTTAGAATTGTTTGTTTAACTCGGACTGTGGCAGTTAGGATCTACTTTTTTTTTAAATAAAGTAATATCTTTATGACTGTTAGAAAGACTGGGGATCTCTAATTCTCTTCGCGCCCCCCCCCCCGGCAAGGGGCCACTTGTGATGCAAATAGTTTTTGTTTCTTGCCCCCTTTTTCACTAGCCGGTGGAATTGGCTGGAGTAAAATACATTCTCTTGATCAAACTCCATTGCCATTCTCTTTTAGTAAAATACCCTTTACTCCCTCGTCAGTTTCTTTCCTTTGACTTTGTTTTGGTTCTTGTGAGTTTGGTTGTGAAGTGAGTCATGTTCTGTTACAGAAAGGCATTTTTGTTTTAATAACTCGAAGTACAAGCCCAGCATTTCACACTAGCTTTGCTTATCCACCTGAATTGTCTTGTTAGGCAAATGCCACCAACCATTTGGTCATTGGTTTTGTTTTGCATATCAAAAATCGAAGGGATTATGTTGATCTTTCTTGCCATTGCTTACAATGTAGTCTTAACCATAAATTCCAAGGTCTGCTTTCTGTGTTTGTTTCTAGTTTAACTGCACTAATTTCTCTGTTCAGCAATGTCCCCTCACTCTGGGATCTGTTTCTTCTGAACTTGACCCTGATTTTGTGCTTAGTAAGAAAGGGTTTACGTTTTATAATTCATCTGTTCAGGCACTTTTTTTGTTAAAAAAGAAGACATCTTGAATACGTAGGACTTGAACCCTGCTTTCCTGGCTCAGTTAAGGACCCCTTAACCACAAGAACCCTGTGTCAAGATATTAAGCTTGTGTTTGCAGTAAGAGGGCTCAAGTCAGAGGCATGGCAAATGAGATGAATTTAAATCAGAAGTTGCTGGAGTTCTTAAATGCTGAGGGCCTTAATCTATTAATGAAAAGGCATAATCCAAGTAAGAATGAAGCTGAAAGCATCTGATCCAAGGTGTGGGGATGAAAAGTAGGAATTTTTCAGCTCTCTTTTAATGGGAACCTTAGTGTGAGGAGATAAGCCTATTGGGAGGTTGTGTGTTTTGTTTTTTTTTGAGACGCAACATTTGTGCTGACACAGTTCAGGGAATCTAATTTGTTCCAGTTGGTCAACATGAAAAACTAGACAACCATTCTGTGCTGAAGAATACTGGGTGCTGTATTGTCCCAGTTAAGTGCTACAAGTGGGAAATGTATGACTCCATGACTACATAAAGCTGTCTTTCGTTTTGAGTAGTGTTGTTGAAACTTTAGAAATTCTGAAATTGGTTTGAATAATACCATGGTTGTATCGCTTGTGAATAACGACTAGTGAGAAGTTAAGGAAATGGTTAATTTGCGCTCATCTGCACTGAATAAAATAGAATTCCAAAACACTTGAATTTATAAGGGAATCTCAATACCAAAGAGTTCTTTTGAGGATTGTTAGGGCACCTGCTTCTGGATTTCTTGCCACTGACTTGGTGGGGATGGTTGTGAGTTGAATTTTGTTTGCTGGAACACTACTTTTTATTTCCAACCTCTCCTATGAATAATACCTTCTCCTCCAGGGATGGAGATAATTGATCTTTTGGCCTAGAAAGCATGTATTTTTGTGAAGAAAACTTGGTTTGCTTTCAAAACATCAATTTTATGAGCCTTTTAAAATAATGGCTATCAAAGCTCCCTGTTTTGTACTTAATTTCTTTTTTGCAAGTGAGTTGGGCAGAGGGAGATGGAAAAGCACTTTCCTATTTCTGGTTGTCTCCTAAAATCGAAAATAGAAACTACTTAAACGTAAAACTGCATGCCAACTTGAGACTGAAATGTGGAAGAATTTCTTGAGGGTTGGAACTCTGCCAAAGGGCATGGGGACAGTGTCCTTGTGTATATTTAGGACTGCAATCCTTGAGCTATAGGGGAATTGAGAGTTATGGGGAAAGGGCATGGATATGAGGGGTGTTGGACCCAATTAAATGGAGCTGGCTTGAGGGGGCCCATTGACCTACTCCTGTTCCTATTGTGGCCTTGAAGTACCTTTTTAATATTGTCCTCCATAATCATTGCATTAATTGCGTGCCAGTACTGTAATTGGGGTAAAACCCTAAATTTAAGAAGCTATTTGGCACTATTGCCTGTTATGGTGGGGTATTCATTGGAGCGTTCCAAACTAACATTGATAAATCCAGGCTAAAGTATGCAGGACTCGTATGAAAAGACTTATTCCCAAGGTGGACTGAAATTTTGTGCATAAACTGATTATTATTTGTTAAATAATATAACCTATTTATCCATTAGTTTAGTACCTGTACGCTTCAATTTGACCTTCACCTTTTTAGGACCCCTCAACCCACCATTTCTGCTGGCAACCATTCTTTGCTTTGGATTATTTCCCAGTAATGTTTAAATTTCTCTCTCTTTAAGGAAATTTATTTTATGGCATTGTATTTGGTGCTCTTGCACATGGAAACATACTGAATTTATGACTTCTCTATTTTTGGAATTTTCTTCAGTTCACGTGACTCAATGAATGCTGCTCTAAAGCCAGCTCCTTTGACTCTTCCTGACAGTGCAAAATGGTAAGTGTTTTGTTTTTGAAATGATATGTCACATCAATATGCAAAAGGGTATTTTTGTCCAGTGGGCCATCAATAAAAGCATTTGTTTTGCTATCTTTCAGTGAGTGGGTGATTTATGACTGTGCAGCCGAACCCAGGCCTTTGTCTGGCAAAAGTGACAGATTTGGTTGTGCTGGTTTTATTTCTAAATTTTTTGCTGTTAACACAGGAAATGTAGCCATAAATTTAGAATCATGCTGCACTGAAATAGACCCTTTGTCTATTTCAGTTTTATCTAAGATCACGTTTATCTAAATTTAAACTCCATCTGCCACTCCTTGGCCTATTGGCGTATTTGATCAGGGTTCCATTGTACACTCAGACATAAAGATCTTCACTCTTCACTACACCACCTTTTAGTATCCTTTCAAACTTACTAACCAAACCACCTCTATTCACATCCAAATCGCTTGTATAAATGACAAGCAATGGATCCAGCACACTGCTGATCACAGGCCTCCAGTCAGAAAAACAAACATTTACCACCCTGTGACTCCTACCTTCAAGAATATTTTGTATCCAGTTGGCTAGCTCTCCCTGGATCACTTGTGATCTAACCTCACTAACCAGTACACCATACAGAACTTCGTCTACGTGTACTTCAGTAAGGTATTTCACAATGTTTAGTGCTCTGCATTCATCAATCTTCTTTGTCACCTCTTCAAAAAAAAAAAAACCTTTCCAAGTTAGTCAGCCACTATTATCCTGTGCACAAACCAGTGTTGGTCAGCAGGAGACAGTCAATCAGATTATGATGTTTGGGCACCTATAGTACACAGTCATCCCTTTCTTATTTCTCAGTTCTATCCACAAACCTCATTGGATGATCTCCCAGGAATGTTTCCCCTAAGTACAACTAACTTATTCCTAGTCAGAAACAACACTCCCTCTCCTCTCCTGCCTCCCTTTTCTAGCTTCCTATAGCATCTATACCCCAGACCATTAAGCTGCCAATCCTGTCCCTCCCTGAGCCATGCTTCTGTAATGGCTATGATATCCCTATGCTGACCCAGTCTCCAATGAGGCTGTTGTGCAGTGTTTGCTCACTGTTCAGAATCTCAATTACTTTCATGATCATGATTGCATTGGATCAGTTCACTGTCTTGAGTATATAAACTCAAAACATTTGACTCCTACAGTAGTTTTTCTTTAAGATCGGTGTTCCATATGTAAATTTATTTGACTTGGATGCTCTTTACTAGGTTGGATGATATTACAAGTGTCACAGAGCTGGGAGCAGATGAATGTTATGAAGACTTCCGTGGACTGAAACCAGGTAAGATCCTTCAGGAAGGAAAACAGAAGTTGCTGGAAAAGCTCAGCAGGCAATTTTTAACCACAAAACATTTTTTTAAAAGAAAAAAGACAAAGTCAATCCTACTTTAATAACATTCACAATTATACAGGGGAAGTACTTTACCTGGTAAAAGCCAAAATAACTGCAGTTGCTGTAAATCAGGAACAAAAACAGAGGTTGCTGGAAAAGCTCAGCAGGTCTGGCAGCCTCTGTAAAGAAAAATCAGTTAATGCTTCGGGCCTGGTTCTGAGGAAGGATAACTGGAGCCGAACCGTTAACTCCGACTTTTCTACAGATGCTACCAAATGTGCTAAGTCGGAGTTAACGGTTCGGCTCCAGTTATCCTTCCTCAGAACCAGGCCCGAAGCATTAACTGATTTTTCTTTACAGAGGCTGCCAGACCTGCTGAGCTTTTCCAACAACCTCTGTTTTTGTTCCTGATTTACAGCAACTGCAGTTATTGTCTTTTACCAGGTAAAGTACTTCCCCTGTATAATTGTGAATGTTATTAAAGTAGGGTTGACTTTGTCTTTTTAAAATGTTTTGTGGTTTAAAAACTGCCTTTGGTTTTAAATTCAGGCACTGAGATGAGCCAGTCATGTAGATATCTTGATACAATATTAAAGTTGAGCTAAGTTTTTAGACACTAATTTGAGGAAGCTATATTGCTTGTGTAACTTTAACCCTGAAGCACTGGAGTATTGTAAAAGGATGTAATTTAAGGGTTTTTCAATAATTCTATCATCATATCTTACACCCCCTTGTCCCTGTTCATGTTCCAGTGCAGTCTGTGTCTGACTGATAAGTAGTGAGTCAGTTCACATCCCTGTTTTTCATGGGAGTTTAGTTTTACCTCTACACATCTGGCTGGTTTGCTAAGTCATGTTTCTCCCACCCAGCTAGCGTACTTTATTCATTCTTAGTGCGGCTCTTGCATGTCCTTCCTTGTTCACTTAATGTTGTGCTGGCTGTTAAATCTACTGCTGTCATCAGGCTGTTTGCAAAATGACTGCTTTGTAGTTCATTTGGGAGTTTTTAATTACCCATTTTAAATGGTTTCAGATGAAGCCTGCTGTCTATATGGTTCTTTTACTCATCTCCAACCAGCTGTAGTTATTTGGTGGCTGCGCTATCTAAATTTGGATAGCTTGATTTCACTAAACCTGAAATGTTTCTAAATTGCATGCCTGTATCTCTTTTATTAAGTAAGCAATGGATTTTGTAAGTACTAAACTTCTCACTTTTTTTTAGGTGGAAAATATTTGCAACTGGTAACAGACAAAGTGAATCTTCATAGAGGAAAGAGTGTGAAGTTGCCAATGGACGTTCCACTAATAATTGGGGGCCTGGATGATACTGTTTATTGGGGAAGGCCTGACCTGCTTAAATGTTGGCAAGATCTCTATTTGCCCCAGAGAATGGATATGGTGGTCCTGGGCATGATTGAAAGCTATCCATGCCTGGCACCAGGGCTTCAGCTTGTCATCCTCACTGGAAAGGATGGTTCAGTATTTGCCTATGAAGAAGAAATGTTGCACAAAATTGCCAGTGATTTGGAAGAGCTCTTCTGCAAAGGTCCAGTATTTCCTGGAACTGAAATCTATGAATATGGCAGAGGTTTCAGGCCAAAGGTAAGAATATTGCTAAAAAGACATGTTGACTCTTCTTTCCCCTTGCAGTCAAGGGCAGAATCACAAGAATACCAAGTTTCCAGAAGAGCTGTTCCTTCTGCATGAGAGGGTGCTAATTTGGTCAAGCTTCATAGCTTCTATTTTTAAGCAGTATGCATGTTCTGCATTATGAAGTCCACTATATAAATTGGTGATATCAGGCTTTGCTTTTCTCGTACTGAAATGCACGATATGTTGTGAAGGAAATATTAAATTTCAGTATCGGCCATAAGTTGCCTTTGAGCAAGGAACTTCTGAACAGTTGGACATTCTGGCTGGTTATCATATGAAATCAGTTTGTTCTTTTTGTTGTGCATTTGCATTTAACAGCTGTGCTTTGCAATAGAACCACATTAACTTGCCATTACTAGAATATAAGGAATGGGAGTTAATTACAAGTGTATTATAATGTGACTCGAGGCAAAAAGAAACCTCAGCACTGATTCGTAACTCAAATGGTTATTTAACTTTGGAATGTCCTCAGTTTGTGCCTACTTGGTGTTTTTTTTTTTTTAAATGCTCTTAATCCACCTCCCCTTCTCTTCCTCCCTGCTGTTTTTTAAACTTAAATATGATTGTTTCTTTAGCTTAAAATAAAATTTTCATTTGTTTGAATATTCTACTGTACAACAGGATTCTAACAATACATCTGGGACTTGTGTATCTGTAATTGAGGTGTATTTGTTTATCACTCCAAGCTGCATCATGGTGCAAGTGAAAGCATTGATCTATTTCAGAATAACAAAGAATATATGGCAGCCCTCAAAGAAGCTGGGTTGGAAAAGATCTCCCAAGATACAAGGAACTTCATCAGCAGAAATGCATCTGAAATGAAGAAGCTGGTTGATGACTTGGATTTCTTGTGATATCTCGGGTCTCAGTCAGTGAGTGGAACAGTGTTACTTCTCGGACAGCCAGGTTTGTGCACGCTGTTTTGCAGCTCAGGATGTTGGAACCATTAAATAACTTTCTTGGAAACACTGTCCAGTTCAAGCCCAGTAACATGTCAGATAGTATTGTGATCATGTCCTTGCAACTTGTCAATGTCAGAGCTGTGACAAAATCAACCTTAAATGACTGAGACCATGTGCTGCAGCATCTCAATTTTTAAAAAAAACCAAAGAACTGCAGATGCTTTAAATCAGGAACAAAAACATAGTTGCTGGAAAATCTCAGCAGGTCCGGCAGCTTCTGTGAAGGAAGAAAAAAGAATATATTTTGGATCTGGTGACCCTTCCTCACTGGACCTGAAACGTTAACACTTTTTTTTTTTCCCTTCAGACGCTGCCAGACCTGCTGAGCTTTTCCAGCAACTGTTTTTGTTGCTGCAGTGTCTCATTTGAAAGACTGCGTGCCTGTGAAGGAGAAGCAACTGTTTATTTTGAAGTTACCATGTAACTAATGAATGTTAGTTAGCAACAATTTGCACATTAGGTAAATCTTGACTGAAGAGTCAGTGTTAACTTACTTTCTCTCCGTGGATGTTGCCCGATCTGCGCACTCCAGCTCTTTTCAGTACACGTTTGAGCATCTGCAGTAATTTGGTCCAACCAGGTGAATCTTTTAATTTAATCACCCTTCAGCTATGTACTGAGGTTTGGAGTGACCTAAGTCAAGCTAGAAATATCATCACTCAATGTAGTAACAATTCCCTTGAAGTGATGTATCTATTTGTATAATACAAGTTTTTTTTCTGAATAGATTTTAATGTATTATTCCCAGATCCTTCACTTAGGAATAGGAAATTAAAATTAAAATGTAAACCTGTAGATCACTGACTTCAATTAGTACCTTTTCATGTGTATGCACCAGTTCTGATGCTGAGCAGCTGTTGTTCAGCTTTAACTGTGTAATAAAATAGCTTCCATTTTAGATCAGTCCTCTTTTTGGAGTGAAAGTGACAATAAACAGGATCACCTAGCATGAAGTTCTGTTTTCTTTCTTTTACATGTAGAAATTTGTGGAGCTTATTTTTCTAGTAATATGTCAAACATTAGTACACTTTGTCCTTCAGGCAGCGTGACATGAGATTACTCTAACACGGGAATAGGACTGCATAACAGGTAAGGAAGGAGCGTGTGGTCTATTAAATGCTCCGCAGTCAGAATGACTACCACCACAGAAAAGTCCATTTTGCAGTCCCAAGACCCTCCCAAACTTCCCCTTACTCCACCCGATAACTTACTTCATTGGGCTTTTTTTTGGCTGTGTGCCTTTGGGCTGCCTGATATTGTGCCAACCTGAATTCACAGGTTGCTGCTGGACACAGATTTGAGGGCATTTTGCTGGCACTATTTGAATGAGACTTCATCATTGAAATGGTCTATCACCCATCTCCTTCCCGACTGCTCAATGATCCACTCTTAAAATTGTCCCTTCAGTCATCAGGGAGTACAAACTTCTTCTTACGACAGAAGACATAATGAAACTCAGAATTAGATAAAGAAAATAAAAGTGTGAATATTAAAGAATAATTAGTTTGCCTTTAGATGCTTGCAATTCCAGCAATTAAGAGTTACTACATTAAAAATATTGCAACTAAATGCTTTAGCGATTTAGTAAAATCACTAAAGCACCTCTCCATTTCATAAATGCTGTGTGTGAGAGACCACAACTGGAGTGCAGTTTTGTTTCCCTTGCCCAACGTGCTACAGAGGGAGTTTAGTATAGGTGCACCAGACAAATTCCTGTGATGACTAGATTGACTTTTGAGGAGAGATTCAGGACACGACCTGTATTCTCTAGAGTTTAAAAGAATTAAAGGACGTTGCAAAGAAATTTACAAGATAATTAAAAAGATAAACAAGGTAGGGCTGGGGCTGAGAGCGGGAAGGTTCAAGAACCAGGGGATATAGCATTAGAGGCAAGCTAATTAGGAATGAGGTCAGGAGAAACATTGTTTAATTCAAAAGCGATTGGACATTTGGATTTCTTTAGCTTGTGATTGTCTTCCACTCTCAAGGGAACGGGAAGTAGGTCCCAGGACTGTAGCAGAACAGAAATCAAACCCACGTTGTTGGCCTTATTCTGAACCATTACCTAGCTAACTTAGATAACTAACCTCCCCCCACCAACAACTTTAAATACGTGTAATCTATTTATCAATAAGATTTATGTGAACTTACTGTGTACTAAGTGCCAAAAGGAAATTACACATTAATTTGTATGAAAAATTACTGTTATGTTCACACTGAATGTATGGACTTTCTGAAATAAAAACACTTGAAATGGAATTCCCTTTGCATACTATTTATTTACACTGAGTTTGATAATCGAACGGTGTATTGAAGTTAGGATGATGGGTTCCTGATGGATCTGTTGTTTCCAGCAGTTAGTGTAATCAATATCAACAAAATATCTCAAGGCTCTGATCTAGGAGACAGTAAGTACTGCAGATGCTGGAAGCCAAGATCAATAAATGTGGAGCTGGACAAACACAGCAAGTCAGATGGCATGAGAGGAGCAGGAAAGTCAAACGTTTCGGGCCGATGGTGTGCTGTGTTTGTCCAGTTCCACGTTAATTGACTGTGGCTCTGATCATTCGAGAAACTAGATTCTTGTTGTAATCAAACACTCAATGCTGACAAAAAAATTATTTCCTGAAACTTCTCTTGCCAGAAAATACTCCTGCAAACTGAAAATGTTTTGATAGTTGTAAAATGCAAATAGCATGGGTTAAACTCTTTGCTGAATGGAAAAGAATGGAAGAATGCCAGAGACTCATCAGCACATAAACCTGATATGATTTAATTCCACTAAGTTTCACAGATCAGTGAAAGAAAACTGTAATAGATCTTAAAGCTGTGTTACATCCTGAATTCTTCTACAGAGTTGTTTTATTTCAATTGTTGTTTAGTGTTATTTTTAAAGAAGACAACATTCATAATTCATACATTTTATTTAAAAGGTAAAAACAAACCTTATGTATACATTGTATACCATATTACAATCTCAGGCTAGAAATTTATTGGCAGTTTTAAAAACATACTTAATCTATGCTCATCAATGTTAACACCTTTTAAAATTTGATTTTGATCAATTACCAAATTGCCTGCATGCAGGATATGCAGACATATTTTGACAAGTACGCTATAGAAGAGCAAACAAAGGCAGTAGCCTATAGATGATACTTTCTGCCATGTGATACAATGTGAAAATTGGTGGAGTTGCAGATAGTGAGGAAGGCTGTCAAAAATGCAGCAGGATATGGATAACTTGGAAAGTTGGGTGGAGAATTTGACAGATGGAGTTTGATCCAGACAAGTGTGAGGTGATGTATTTTGGGAGGTCAAATGTAAGAGGCAAGTTTACAGTAAATGGCAGAACCTTATGAGTAATGATATACAGAGGGATCTTGGATAGAAGTCCATAGCTCCCTGAAAGTCATGTCACAAGTGGATAAGGAAGTGCAAAAGGGGTATGACATGCTTGCCTTCATCAATCGGGGCATTGATTATAAAAGTTGGCCAGCCATGTTGCAACTGCTAAAATCTTTAGTTAGACCATATTTGACGTGTGTATTTCTAGTCACCACATTACAGGAAGGATGTGGAGGCTTTGGAAAAGGTGCCAAAGAGGTTTACCAGGATGTTGTCTGGGTTGGAGTGTATTAGCTGTCAGAAGAGTTTAGACAAATTTGGATTGATTTCACTGAAGCATTGGAGGTTGAAAGGCATGGATCGGGTGGATAGTTGGAGTCTTTCTTCAAGAGTGGAAATGTCCATTACTAGGGGACATAGATTTAGGTGAGAGAAGGAAAGTTTAAAGGAGATGTGCGAGAGAAGTTTTTTTTTACACAGAGGGTGATTAGTCCCTGGAATGCACTGCCAGAAGTAGAAGACAAACTTAGAAGCAGAGACAAACTTATTTAAGAGACACTTAGACAGATTTATGAACAGGCAGGGAATAGAGGGATATGGACCACATCCAGGCACATGGGATTAAATTAGAATGGTATTGTGGTCAACATAGACATGGTGGGCCAAAGGGCCTGTTCCTGTGCTGTATTGTTCTATGTTCTACATGATTTAAAATTGAAAGAGGCCAGTATCTCTACCACAGCTTATTGTAATACCACTGAATGAATTACAGAAATCTATTTGAAAATATTGTACTTTAATTTCAATTAGATGTTAATCTTGGTATGAATAGGGGGAGGCGATGGCCGCGTGGTATTATCAGTTGACTGTTAATCCAGAGGCCCAGTGAATGTTTTGGGGAGCTGGGTTTGTATCCCACAGATACTGAAACTTGAATTCCATCGAAAAAACGCTGGAATTAAGAGTCTGATGTTGACCATGAGGCAATTATCAGAAAACACCATCTGGTCGACTAATATCCTCTAGGGAAGGAAATCTACCATCCTTACCTGGTCTGGACTACATGTGGCTCCAGACCCACTTGACTGTCAAGTGCATTCTGGGATGGGCAATAAATGCTGGCCTGGCTGGTGGTGCCCTCATTCCATGGATGAATAAATAAAAAGAATAATCACCTAAAGGAACCGCAGAATGGAGAATTGTGAATGTGCTCCCCAATATATTGTATATTACAGCTGAAAGTGTAAAACTCCACAGCCATATAAATGTAGCTGGATTACTCATCAACTGGTATATGACATACCCAATGGCATAATATGCTATTAATATTGGAATCTCTCCAGTCACAATAATCTCTATTCATTTGGGTCATTAGATTCCAACTGACATTCCATATTAAATCCTAATAATTTGAGATTATTTTCAAGTCTTCTGAAACCTGGCTTGATGGACCATGAGTTTGTCATAAGCATTTCTTACATCACGCATCTGTTTGGGAAGCTTGACTCATTTATCTGCTGTCGAGGACTGGCTGCAGTATGCAGAAAGAAGACATTAATTTTTCTGGACGAATGACATTGTGGCAAATGAAAATGAGTGAGTAATTATCCTGACAGCCTACGGAGCTGTAGCCTTTTCTGTCATTAGGAGCCTGGCTTTTCCTAAGGCACCTGATACTGAAAACTTTCAAGAATTGATTGACATAGTTAAGGAATATTGATGCCCCAAGCCTCCTTTAATCCTGAGACTCATTGCTTTTAATCAGCAATTTGAGAACCAGGGGAATCTGTATCAGAGCTTTTGATGAGGTCATGATGACTGATAGACGCCTGTGACTTTGGTTTAACCGTTAATGAGATGCTTAGAGACCATCCAGTCTGTGGGATTAATAATATGCTTATGCAAAAACACCCAGTGGCTGAAGCTCAAATGGACTTTAAACGAGTGCTACAACTAGTTTTATCATTGGAAATGTGGCAAGTGGAGCAACTACTAGTTGTAAGGTATTCTGATGGAAGTGGACACATTCACCGCTCTGTCTGAGCTTGGGAACACCACTTGGGTGCAGGCAATTACATAACCTCACTCAGGAGATATCCTGATACAAGTAACTCCAGGTTGGTCCAAAGCAGAGCCTCAAAACAAAGCCAAGTCTCAGCCAAACAGTTACAATGTTCTTCAGGATCTGACTCGCTATGGCACTGTAATTATTGTCGATATGTGGATTCAGGACAGCAACAAAGCCCTACTAGACTTAAATGGAGTAAGTTAACTTGTAGGCTGGTACCCGAGAGGGTGCCCAGGAGAGTTTGTATCCTAGAAACTCCCATCTACATCTGATTTGGAAAGGTTATATTTCTTAGGAGCATCCAAGTCAGAATCAATCAAGATAAACATCTGGAGGTTCTTATGCAGGTTGATACTGATGCAGGTGTATTAGTGATTGCAGAACCAGTTTCTAATAATATTTGCTGTGGACTCCAGCCGTCAAATTTGTGCAAGACATCAGGTTTCGTATCCAAGCTTCATGGGGCAAAATTGGGTGTGAGAGATTGAGCTAGATAGGCTCAACAACTTTTGATTTGAAAATGGTTGCCTGAATGAAGCCCTAGTCAAATACCTGGAAGATTTTCAGGAAGGTCTAGGCACCATCAAAGGGAGCCAAGGCCACCTTGCATGTTGACCAGGAAGCCAAATTCACAATTCTGCAAGGCTTTCCCAATGCCATTCGTCTTTCAGGCAAAAGTAGAAGCAAAACTCAAAAGACTGGAAAATGAAGAAATTATCAAATCAGTCCGGTACGTGGAATGGACAGCAATGATTGTACCAATTGTGAAGCCTGATGGCTTCAGTTCGCCTAGGGACTTTAAACAAGCAGTAAACCATTTTTTGTAACTTCCAAATAGCCAGTCCCTTGGATAGAGAATTTATATGCAAAGCTGGCAGGGACGCTGTCCTTCACAAAGCAGCACATTGCGTTTCGACCAGGATTCCCAGAAGTATGCTACAATTAAAACCCATAAGGGCTTATACCAATATATGAGACTGCCATTTGGTGTATTTTCAGCCTGTTCAATTTTTCAATGGATGATGGAGAACATTTTACAAGATATACCTCAGGTCACCATTTACCTGTATAGAGTCATACAGCATGGCAACAGCCCCTTCATTCAAACCTGTTGAGGTAGCCCTTGATCAGAGTGGCATAAATATGGCCATAGTAGTGCCTGGGTTAACATAAATATGGTTGCAGTAACAGAATGAGCTTGCCTGCTCCAGCATTTAAATGAGGTCATAAGTTAGAACAGTGGTAGCATTGAGAAGGGAGTGTCTCAAGGTAACAGAGTCTATTTTGAACAAAGAATCATAGAAATTAATACTCTGCACAAACTGCAGCTGCAGTGGTCTGTAGGAGAGAGTTCAGTAAGAAATGTCTAAGAACAGCCTGAAATTTGTAGCAAGTATTAAAGAGAAAAGTGGGGTACCACAATAACACACACATATGATAAGGGTGGGATTATGGCTCCGTAAAAATCTAGGAGATCAGACAAGTTCATTGAGAAATGAAAGTGATTGAGTTTTAGTCTTACCATCAATGAAAAAGATGTTGTTTTATTGGGAAGAAGGAGGTAGTCAGATTAGGAGCAGTAAATTTCATCTCAGTAGACAGTATGTGACTAGAATGAGCTAACAAGGTGTAGAGCTGGATGAACACAGCAGGCCAAAAACAGCATCAGAGGAGCAGGAAAGCTGACGTTTCGGGTCTAGACCCGAAACGTCAGCT
>JAHRHZ010000082.1:6905107-6957916 GCA_024137785.1 Ginglymostoma cirratum
TGATTAGAATTAGATATTTTACAATTTTGAAATGTACAGGTCAACATATCATTCTGTTGGATTCAGGCAGCCAGCAGGTAACTTCACTGTTTCAAGTGATTGGTTATTGTGGGGATTTTACCCAGACGCAGAAACCATTATATATTTGAGTTATGGTTTTACTGTTAGATGAAGCCTGTGTTTTCCAGCTATCTGTGGTACAGGGAGTTGTTGAATATGGTGCTGTCACACATTGTGAATTAGATGACTGACAGTTTTATGGATTAGGCCATTGTCAATGATTAATGTATCTGTGGATTCCACCCTCATACTGTATGGGCCAGGCATGATCTCAGGATAATGATTGTTTAAATGTAAAAAAAGGTACAGCAGCGAAAAGTTGATGCAGCAAACAACAATATTCGACATTTCACATTTTTGCTTGACAAAGTAATATAAGGTGCAGAGTTTTCTTTAAATTGAATCTTTTATATGTTATTGGATTCATTGAAAATTGAGCATCTTTGCTTTATTTTATGTAGAACATTGCACTGAAAGTGTTCATTTCTCTGGTGAGTTGAGAAGATGCTTTCTAACATTTTTCTTTAATTTAGTCAGTTATCAAATTGAGCTTTCCCTTTGTTGTCGGGAGCCTGGAGAACATCAGTTTGGGTTATCGGCTAATACACAGAGGAGTCAATTTTCGTAACCTCACAAATTACTTTATTAATGTGTTAAACAAGACATGTGTTGCTGATATGTTTTATTACAAACTAGATCTTATATATTTCCCACAAACTGAACTCGAACCTTTTCATACACGCATCAGGGTCCTCTGACATTCCGCAAGTAGTGTCAGAATATAAAAGCCAATACCCGATCAGGATAGCTGCTGCTGCTGACCAGGGCTGATGCTGGCTGGGCGCTGCACTCAATGTTGTCACCACATCCTTGACGTAGGATCTGCCTCTGCGCTGGTCGATCTCTGGAGTTTTCACTGGCTGCATGCCCCAATGGTCTTCTTTTCATTCTTTCTCTTATCGTTCTCAAGACGTGCTGTCTTCTTCCCATTCACTTATCACATGCCTTTACCTTACTGGACCTCCCCTGGCCCTGAGACTTGGGTAGCATTACCTTGTTATTTCTCGTACAAATAAGGCTTTTGCATTACCTCACCTTTCTTTTTTTTGCAGAACTTAGTTAATTCAAACCGGTTTAGATCGGCTCAAACTAGCACCTGGATGCCGGTCATTTTTAGTTCACAAGCTGCTTCTTTCATCGGGTCAGCACTTTTGCATTAAGTACCTTCTATTAGCGAGGTTGGTGGCTGGTACCCCCCTCTCTCTCTTTATCTTTCTGCAGCCTCTGGCTAAAGTCTCCCCAGGCAGCGATGCCAGCAGCTGGTACCTTTTTCTCTCTCTGCAGCCTCTGGCTAACAAGTTCTGCACCACAACTCTGTTTTGATCAATCAGATATGACTTTTAAGCAATTCCAGCAAGGAAAAAGTCAAGAATAAGTTCCTTTGTTCTCATTTTCAGCTGCATCAGCTAATTTTCTTGATTACCCATTCAACTCAGTCCAAGCTGCTTCTTTCTGAATGGGGTAAGAGTTGACACTAGGGCGCTATGATATCTCCTAACATTACTGCACAGTGAGGCATGAACATCTGAATTTCAGTTGGACAGACTATCCATTCAGTACATAGAACCCACTCTTTCGTGTCCTGCCAGCAAGGTTCAACTTATTCCAAGCTGACTGAATGCTAAAATACCAATTTCTATCTGTAATTTACACTGAGAATTTAAATCTATTTTGTTAAATCTCTTGTGTTTATTCCAAATGAATAGCCTTTTTACACAAGGGATCATCTATGCACCTCTTGTCTATTAGTTACACAAGGGATCAGCCATGCACCTCTTGCCTCTCGTGCTTCTCTCTACAGGAATTCCTAAGCCCTCTCCAAATTCAAAGATTCACAATCCTCTGAATGAAGATATTTCTTCTGATCTCAATCTTAACTAGTTGACCTTTTATTTTCTTATCTATGCCACCTATTGCTAGACTTTGTGGCCAGGGAGCACCTTCCACAATCTACCCTGTTAATCCTTTTAAGAATGTTATATATCTCAATGAGAGCACCTCTCATACTTCTAATTCTAAGGAACATTGGCCTAGTACACAAAATCTCCCCATGGAGGACAAACCCTCTTCCCAAAAATCAATGTAGTGAACACATGCACTCTCTCTAAGGCTAGTGTGTCCTCTTTCAGGAAAAGCAAAACACTGTAGATGCTGGGAATCTGAAATAAAAGCAGCTAGTGCTGGAGAAACTCAGCAGGTCGCAGCATCTATGGAGAGAGAAACAGAGTTAATGATTGGTGCCTGCTATGACTCTTTAGAACATTAGGGAGATGGGAAGGACAAAGTTTTCCATGAATTGAAGAAGCAGGTAGAGCGTCCTGTGCAACAGATGGTAAAGTTGACCTGAGCGCAAGGCAAAGTGGGTCCTAATGGGAGTAGAAGAGAGATGGAGATGAAAAGTAAATATTAATGGCAAGTGTCAGTATCAGAAAATTGGTCAGTTCTGCTCAGTGCAAACCCTCACAAAAAAGGCACTAGGTGTGTAATGAAACAGAGGGCAGGGTTCATGGTCTGAAGTTGTTGAACTGAATGTTGAATCCTGAAAACTGGAAAATGAGGTATTAATCTGGAACACTGCTGCTGGCCTGGGCAGAAATATGAGCATGAGAGCAAAATGGTGTATTGAAATAGCAAATGATTAGACGTTCAGGCCATTCTTGCCGACAGAGTGGAGGTGTTCCACACGTGGTCACCTAGCCTATGTCTGGTCTTGTCGTTGGAGAGGAGACAGCATTTTGAATCGCGAATAATCTAGGCAAGATCAAATGGAGTACAGGTAAAGCACTGCATCACCCGGGAGGAGTGTTTGGAATTTCAGTGAGGAAGAGGAGGTAAAAGAGTAAGTCTTATTTCAGTGAGTATATGCAAAGGCATTATGGGAGAGTGAAGAGGTATTGTCAGTGACAGCGAAGTGCATGTGTTTGGTTGTGACATCCTTCTGGAGTTGTTGGAAATGGTAGATCCTTTGAGTGCAGAGACTGGTTGGGTGGAAAGTGAGGACAAATGCAGAGGCTGGTGAGGTCCTTCTGTGGATAAGCAGACTCAAACAGGCCATAGTACTCTGGCTGTGGTCTCACTAAGGTCCTTTACAATCTCGACAAGTTGTTTTTCCTCAGAACTCTCTGTAATAAAGGTCTAACTTATCATTTGTTTCTTAATTGGTTGCTGTATCTGCATGCTGACTTTCTGTGATTTGAGATTGGGGATAGCAAAGTCCCTTTGAATACCAACATTTTCCCCTTGCTCAGAATGTTCAGACCTTCTGAAAAGAGATCTTTGTTCTGAAACATCAATTCTGTTTCTCTCTCCACATTCGCTGCCTGGCTAGCTGAGTATTCTCACCATTTTCCAATTAGATTTCATGTATTTACTGCAAGCTTAGACAACAACAGCAACTTGCACTCACATTGTCCCTTAAATATAATAAAATATCCCAAGGCACTCCGTAGACTCATCAAATTTTGACACTGAACCATATAAGGAGATAGTTGAACCA
Source organism: Ginglymostoma cirratum (assembly GCA_024137785.1). NCBI lineage: Eukaryota > Metazoa > Chordata > Chondrichthyes > Orectolobiformes > Ginglymostomatidae > Ginglymostoma > Ginglymostoma cirratum. Next base: position 6,908,724 of record JAHRHZ010000082.1, read on the forward strand.
ACAACACATTCAATGGAGCAAATTTAGAGAAATCACCAATGAAGAAAGGGAGAAGGTATAAAAGATATAAAGACAGAGACGTTTAACTCCAGAGTCTATGGCTAGGCAGCTGAAGACACATCTACTAGTTGTGAAACAATGAAAATCAGGAATGCCGAAGTGCCAGAATTGAAGGAGTACAGAGGTCATGCTGCATCATAGGGCTGAAGGAGGTTACAGAGTTAGGGATGTTATAAAGAAATATTACAAATGAATGTGATTTTTTAAAATCAAAGCTTTGCTGTAGGGAACCAATATTGGATCAGTCAGCACAGGAGTGATGGGCAAATTAGCCTTGGATTTCTGCATCTGTGTTCCTCTGCAGATTTTAATTTTTCACTGTTTAGGGAGAAGTTAGATTTCTATTTCTTAGGACATTGGATGTTCTCGCACTTGTCTATTTTAAATTTTATTTGCCCATACTTTTACCCACTCACTTACTCTGTTTCTCGCCCTTGATAGCTTCTGCCTTCCATATACACTACTTACTATCATTCCTAACTTAATGTGGTTACGCATAACTCTATTTCTTCATCCAAATCAATAAAGGATATTGCGAAAAATTTAAGCCCCTAGGTCAGATTTCTAGAGATATGACTTGTCCCACCTGCTGATCTGGGCACACAACCTCCTCTTTGTCTTCTGACTTTCAACCAAACACAGGTTTATCTCACTCGGAGCCTTATTCATAAAGGAATCACATTAGCAATTTTGCAGTTAACTGAACAATTCTGAAATCAGCAGAACCTTGAAAGATTCAAATGAATGCTACTTCCCTATGCTGCATTTATTTTTGAGCTTTAATACCAAGGTATGGGGACCAGCAATGCTGGATATTCAATGATCCTAAATTCTAATATTGTCTCCATTACCATTTGTTTTACTAATGCAGTATATTAAGCATTATTGCAGCTTTCTAATTTCAATTAAAGTGCAGGATAAAGTGCTAGACTTGACACCATATTTGAGTGACCATTAGAGAAAATTTTCCTTGGTAATGAAATTAAGGGAATTGTTATGGATATTTTTTACTGGCACATATATTTCTGGGAGTCATGACGATCCAGAGAGTTGGTCAGGCCCTTTGTTTCACAGGTTCCATGGAGAAGGGTGATATTAAGAGAGCAAAATTGACTTTATTTGTACAATGTTGAGATGTTGCCTGCCTAAATTGGTCATGAGAATTCAAGGCAGCAATTTTTTTTGTGAAGTGATCAACTATTTTGGTGAGAACAAACCTCTTTAGTAATTCATCACTGTGGATTTCAGCGATCTCTCTCTTCATTTCAAGCATTAGGGTTGGGCAAGGTCATAGTAGAGATTCAGGTATCATGACTGCAGTGGGTACCTCAGGGATAATGCTGTATTGCCCATGATGCAGCTATAAATAGTGCTTTCAGAGATCAGATTTGGGGAGTAATCATGATAATTCAATAAAGACCTTGGCCACACCCATCATTCCTCAATTACATATGCTGGGGTGAGTCCTGAGTGGGTTATTTTACAGAAAGGCAGATTTTAAGGGGGACAGATTTGGTGTAACATGTTTGAAACAGCATTGCAGTGATTGAATGCATTAGCCCATCCTTTGTACACCAACACTGAATGAGGAGAGGCAGCGAAATATGGAGAAAATATAGCCCTATAAATTGGTACAAAATAGGTACATTCCAATTTCAGTCACCTATTTCACTTACTTCCAGAGGAGAAAGGAGAATGGCGAACATTGTGCAATATGAATCACCGCAGGTTCAAATCTTTATCAAGAGTGGACATCAGTTTTTGGACAAAGTTCGGACATTCCTTGCAAATGCTGTGAAAGAGGGAAATCTCCAACAAGAAAGAGCAAGAGCCCACTTCAAAGAGGTATTCTTTTTAACTTATACATTAAGGAATCATCAAATGTGGAAAGTGCATGGTAAAATTTCCCCTCTAACATACTGTTTAATTGATAACTGCCATTTACTGATTTTGAAAGTTTTTGATTGATATACAGTTTGAGTGATCGCCACCAGCCACCCAGCTTTGTGGCAGTAATAACCATGGAGGGATTCCCATGCAATTTTACACTGTTTAAAACATCCAATATAACAAATTGTCAGAGTTGTCATTTTTTATGACTGCAAGCACCAAAGAGCTGGATCATCAGGGTGTTCAGTCAAGGACAACAGTGCTTCACCCTCCAGTCAGCAACATCTTCCTTATGTTCCACTTGATCTGTCCCTGGTCATGCACTGCCAGCCTAGCAGGGGAGGTGAGATAACAAGGGGAATAAAAGAAGTGGCAGAGAGATTGAGAGAGTCACTGAGAGGTCAATGGGAGGGATAAGAGTACAGTGGGAAATGAAAGGAGCACTGGAGAGCACTGTGAGACCAATGGGAGGGGGTGAGTGTACAATGGGAATAAAAGTGTCAGTGAGCGAGAGGGTCACAGTGTGACCAGTAGGAGGTAACATAAAAAAATCGAAGTGGGAAACAGAAATGATTCATCGGTGAGTATCTTTCCTTTCTATCAAAACTTGTATATTCATGCACACTTAGGAGCTAGGAAAGTAAGAATGTTAAACAGGTTATTATAATGGCAAAGGAAATAATAGCCTTATAAACTCAAAGTAAGATTCGAGGTATTAAGTTAAATCAATAGTTTAAACAGGGTACTAGCTAGGTTCTTATAGAGGTAGATGTTTCCAGATAATACCTTTGAAAACTTCCTTCATACTTTTTCATAATAACTGTGGGGTCCTTGATAAGCCTTTCATTGGCCTGTGAGATTTATCCAGATTTTTGTGGCTAGGGTCATAAGTAGACAATCTCCTATATTGTTGGGTTGGTTCCAAAGTCCTTGAAAGGAAAGGGCCTTGCATTTGAAAGTACATTTGATAACCTCAGGTATATCAAAGTGTCTCACAGCAGAATAAGCACTTTCAAAGTGTGGTTATAAATGCATTGTAGGAAATCATGACAATGAAATGTGTGCACAGAAAAATCCCATAAACAGTGATGAGATAATTGACAACTTCTGATCTATTGTTATAATTTTAGTGAAGTGATAAATAATGAAACGGCTTAGGTGGGAAAGCAACTAGCTGTGGTGCATTACGTGTTAAACGCGACAGCTAAGATGTTTTCAAAGCCCTAAGCTTTAGAACATAGAACATAGAACATTACAGCGCAGTACAGGCCCTTCGGCCCTCGATGTTGCGCCAACCTGTGAAACCAATCTGAAGCCCATCGAACCTACACTATTCCATTATCATCCATATGTTTATCCAACGAGCATTTAAATGCCCTTAAAGTTGGCGAGTCTACAACTGCTGCAGGCAAAACATTCCATGTCCTTACTACTCTCTGAGTAAAGAATCTACCTCTGACATCTGTCCTATATCTATCACCCTCAATTTAAAGCTATGTCCCCTCGTGCTAGCCGTCACCATCCGAGGAAAAAGGGTCTCACAGTCCACTCTCTCTAATCCTGTGATCATCTTGTATGTCTCTATTAGGTCACCTCTTAACCTTCTTCTCTCTCATGAAAACAGCCTCAAGTCCCTCAGCCTTTCCTCATAAGACCTTCCCTCCATACCAGGCAACATCCCGGTAAATCTCCTCTGCACCCTTTCCAATGCTTCCACATCCTTCCTATAATGCGGTGACCAGAACTGCGCGCAATACTCAAAGTGCGGCCGCACCAGAGTTTTGTACAGCTGCAACATGACCTCACGGCTCCGAAACTCAATCCCTCTACCAATAAAACCTAACACACCGTATGCCTTCTTAACAACCCTATCAACCTGGGTGGCAAATTTCAGGGATCTATGCACATGGATACCGAGATCTCTCTGCTCGTCCACACTACCAAGAATCTTACCATTAGCCCAGTACTCTGTATTCCTGTTACCCCTTCCAAAGTGAATCACCTCACACTTTTCCGCACTAAACTCCATTTGCCACCTCTCAGCTTATCTATGTTCTCACCCCAGCTTTGCAATGCCACACCTTCTTTATATTACATTGAGAGAACTAATTGGGGAACATTGATTTCTATAATAGCTGGAATCTTGGGTACTGAAGTGGGATTATCCATTGAGCACTTTTGGCTGAAGGCACTTGCAAAGATTTTAGCTCATTTTTTCGGTTGCATACGGTGACTCACAATGTTGGAGGAAGAGTAGGCTTGCAAGGCCTTGTCCTGTCAATTCATAAGTTCTTCAACACCATTCTTGACAGGAAATGGTGGGGTTACAGAGCTTGAGTCTGATCTAATGGTGTGAAACACTGATCAATACGTGCAGGAGAAACTGTTGAAGACCATGCACCCGCAGAAAAAAAATCCCTCCACACTATCCTGACCTGCTGAACAGACATATATTTCCAAGAAAGCAATATCTTGCCTGACTCACTTTATTACTGCTTCATCTACTTTGCCAGGTCTGTTCATTCTGTGGGCTGTTTCCCTTACTATCTTAAACTATCAAGAGATATATGGTTAAACCACGGTCCCATTATTCCATGTTCATCGCATTTTTACTTCAGTACAAATGTTTCTGTTTCCATGAACTTATTTCTCATCCTGCTGGCACTAATATAGAAATGATTCAAAAACTTCACAACCTGATGAGTAGCTCTCATCTATGTTGCAGAAATGACTATCTGGCCATCAGAATATCCAGCTCAATTTGCAGAATTAAGGGGAGAAAGCAGGAGAATGGCTTTAATTCACGATGCTCATTTGGAGAGCCAGTACAGAGATGATGGGCTGAATCACCCCCTTCTGTGCTGTTACAATTCTGAGATTCTATGTTTGCATCTTTATTTGTGACGGAAAAGTTATATATAAAATGTTTCTTTTTTAATTTCACAGATATTGCATATAATATTATTCTATGGCCAGATTAATCGTCCTAAGATTGAACCAGAAGAAATTTTGCAGGGAAGTCACAAAGACTTCTCTTCTAAGTTTCAAGATGTCTTTGAGAGGTGCAGAACCCACCTTCCAACACGTCCTCCTTTCACGGTACTACTTGATGCGGTAAGTCTGTAGATGATACCAACATTGGTGGCGTAGTGAACAGTGAAGAAGGCTATTTCAAAGTACAATGGAATGAGCCGAGGAGTGGCAGATGGAGTTTAATTTAGATAAATGTGAGGTGTTACATATTAGGGTAAATCAGTGCAAGACTTTTACAGTTAATGGTAGGGCCCTGGGAAGCATTACTGAACAGAGATACCTCGGGGCACAGGTCCATATTTCCTTGAAAGTGAAGTCATAGGTAGGCACGGTGGTGGAGAAGGCATGTTGCATGCTTGCCTTTCACCAACCATTTGTGTAAGCCTTCAAGTGTGATTAGTGTTCACCAAAGCGAATCCACCTTCTTGGTTGAGGCCAGGGTAACGATCATTGACTGACTGAACTAAGGCTTACTGCAGTGTATGAGGTTCGTGTTTCAGTGCATGGGGCTCACAACCAACTTCAGTAAATCTTAGGCCTGTGCCAGAAAATCAGCTCCCCAGTTTTGAAATCGCCCTGAGAAAAGAAGGTTCACAAGGAGGTTAACAGGCCTGTGATCTTGGCAGTGAATATCCCCTTCAAAGGTTCTTTGCTCCCAACGGATACATCTCTGGCCCTCTCCTCAAACCCCCAAAAAATCTATTTAAAGCCAGAAAAGATTAGTTGGCTTCACTGAGGTTTCCAAGTTAGCAGAGAGCAGGCAAGCCTTCAAACAAGAAATAGCTGTAAGCATATTTTCCACCTTCGAGGGGACCTTGCCTTCATTGTATTAAAGCATCATCCGCAACGTGGGAGATGCCATAGTGTCTCTCCCACTCCTTTTCCAGTCTTAAAATGTCCCTTTATTTAAAGCTGAACATGTAGGGGAGTGCTGTAACGATTCAATGATTGATTTTTCCTCGCCAGAATCTGTTCACACCCACATTAAGGGGTATCTTAATAAAGTGGAGTTGCACGTCATAAGATGACAAACACACACAAAATACCTTCCTATTAATGAGAAGGTGGCCCACACAGTGGCTCAGTGGTTAGCACTACTACCTCACAGCTCCAGGAACCAAGGTTCAATTCCACTCTTGGGCGACTGTCTGTGTGGAGTTTGCACATTCTTCCCGTGACTGCAGGGGTTTCCTCCAAGTGCTCTAGGCTCCCCCCACAGTCCAAAGATGTGCAGGCTAGGTGAATTGGCCATGCTAAATTGCCCGTAGTGTTCAGAGATATGTAGATTAGGTGGGTTATAGGGGGAGTAGGTTTGGGTGGGATGCTCTGAAGGTCAGTGTGGACTTTTTGGGCCGAAGGGCATGTTTCCACACTATAGGGATTCTATGAATTGAACAAAGACATTGAGGAGTCACTTCAATTCTCCCAAGGCTGCTGCCAAACTCCCTCAGAACTTCTGACCATTATGAGAAAGTTAGAAGGCTAGGATTGCCAGGGCATAAATGGTAAATAACCAGGGAAAATGTAGTGGTTTTAAATAGCAGGGAAGTTGTTTACAGTAACCTGCATTTGTCACTGGAGGACTAATTGTGGAATGGTCTGGAGTACTGAGAGAATGGATTTTAAAATCTATGAGCAGGAAGGTAGAGATTACAGAGATATGGTAGTGGTAAGATTGAGAGGGAAGTTATAATTAAAGGAAAGAGTGTGATATGGTGACCTGTTCACAATGGGTTCTGAAGCATGAAAGATCATGTCCTTGCTAGGTTAAAGGGACTTACTCTTTCTGGTCCTCAGGCCATTGCTGGAAAAACACTCACTTGCTGCATCCTGCATTAACTGCAAGGTTTCCTGAGCCCTGGGAAACCTGGTCCATTGTTGCTAAAATTAAATGATTGCCATAATTTGATGACTGCATTTAAATATTATATTTACATTCTGCCTCACCAATCGGAGAATCCTCAGTCACAGCACCAGCCTGCTGCAGTGAAACCTGATTTAGGTCTGTTCATGATGGGGGCTGTACTTGGATTTAGCATATATAACAGTTTATGTCACCCCTGACTTTCTCTTGCCACTTTTGAGTGATTAACCTCCCACTCGCCCCATTTTCTAATGTACCTGTCTTTGTGGGACTTTGACATGTGGCAATTGTCTTCCAGAATTGCCTGCATATCAATGAATGCATGTGAAAAAATAGCAATGGAAAATGATAGGTCTTGTAAAAAAGTTAAAACTTTAAATTGGAGTAGGCCAGTTTTGACAGCATGAGACATGAAGTTTCAAAAGTTGATTGCGATAGACTGAGGCTGGTAGGAGTAGGGAATAATGGATAATTTGGAGATATTGAGGCACTGGTCAAGGATAAGAAGAAGACATACGTCAGGTATCAACAGCTGGGATCAAGTGAATCTCTTGAAGATTGTTAGGGAAGTAGGGACATTCTTAAGGGGGAAATCAGGAGGGCAAAAAGGGGGATATGAGATAGCCTTGGCAGATAAGATTTGGAATTATTAAACAAGATTCTACAAGTACATTAAGGGCAAAAGAGCAACTAGGGAGAGAATAGGACCCCTTAAAAATCAGGAGGGTGGCTAATGTTATGCCTTTATTAAAGAGAGGCTGCAAAAAGAAGCCTGGGGTGGGAAATTATAGACCCATGAGTCTGATGTCAGTAGTGGGTACATTGTTGGAGGGGATTCTGAGAGACAGGATTTACATGCACAAGGGCTGATTAGGAATAGTCAGCATGGCTTTGTTTGGAGGAAATCATGTCTCACAAACTTGACTGAGTTTTTGGAGTATGTGACCAAGAAGATAGATGACAGCAGAGCGGTGGACGCTGCCTACATGAACTTTAGTAAGGCCTTTAACAAGTTTCCGCATGGTAGGCCAGTTATTAAAGTTTGATCACATGGGATTCAGGGAAAGCTTGCCAATTGGATACAAAATTGGCTTGTTGGTAGTAGGCAAAGGGCGGTGGTGGAGAGTTGATTTTTGGACTAGAAGCTTGTAAACCAGCTGTGTTCCACAGGGATCGGTGCTGGGTACACTGATGTTTGGCATTTATATAAACAGGGCCTAGATTAGGTGCATAGCAAATGGCTTTGCCCTAGGGTAGGGGAGTTCAGAATTAGAATGCATAATTTTAAGGTGAGAGGAGAAAGATCTAAAAGGGACTTGAGGGGCAATGATTTCCACACAGAGAGTGGTACATACGTCAAATGAACAGAGGACGTGGTCACAGGTAGAGTGGCAACATTTGGAAGATGTATGGACAGGTACATGAATAGGAAAGGTTTAGAGGAATGTGGGCCAAATGCAGGTAAATGGGACTAGTTTAATTTGGGAAACTTGGTCGGCACAGGTGAGTGGGACTGAAGGGTCTGTTTACGTTCTGTGTGACTCTATGACTCTACGAGTTAAAGGAACGTAAGTTGTTAAGTTATTCTTTCTTTTTGTATTGTCCACATTTATTTTACAGGTTGTTGAAGTTGTACGAGAAACAAGGGAAGAAGATGTTTTGAGATGTTTATTGCAGCAGATAAATGAAATGGATGTTACTAATGCTAACAACACACCATGTGGAAATATTTTTGTACCAACAGTTATCAACTTCTGCTATTTTTATGATATGGCTGCCAAAAAGAGAACACCCAATTACTTTGGTGCTTCAGTGTCATGTAAAGGAAGAATACAGAGAGAAATAGTGATTGATACATTGTGTTGTTGCGCATGGCACAATGCAATTAGCCTGGCAGTATGTATTGGCAATAAATATAATGAACATGCTTTTGAATTTCCTCCTAAAGTGCTCTCAATAGCATTTAACATATACACTCTGGGACAAAGCGCTCAGGGAAACCAACGTATTGATCGTACTCTGGCTAGATTTGGGAATAGGCCATTGCCGAAGTTTCTTCAAATTGTCGCAGATCTTAGACAATTTGGATGCTTAGTTCCCAGGGCAGCTTGTGAAAGATGCTCCACAATGTTCCCAAACATTCAGTTTTGTCCACGGTCACAAGCTCATCAAACCGCTCATTGGGAATACGGAAACTGCGCAGAGTGTGAATCACTAAGCCGGCTTCTGTACGCTCATCAGCAAATTGCCGCAAGACTGCTACATAAACCATTTCAAATTGGACACGATGAATTAAAACGTGAAAAATATAAACGACTTCAACATAATCTTCAACAAGTAGAGTTTCGTTTTGAGCCTGAAATTTCATTTTACAATAATGAGCTATAAAGAGATCTACTCTGCAAAGATTCCAACATTGAAAATACATTAGAACACACAGTAGGTCATATTCCTGGTCAACCAACTATTAAATCAACTGCTTATTTGCAGCTGTGGAGTATTACACTTTATACAATGAATTCAATTCAATGGACGGAGAATTCTAGGGAACATATTACTAGTTTTCAAATTTGTGTTTCCTCCGTTTAATCGTTTATCTGAAAAGTGATCCCAGTGCAGTACATCAAACACTTTTAATGGTTAAAACACCTGACTTTCTCCAAGCCAAGATGATAATGAGTGATCACTAAGCTTGTTGCAGTATTAGTTAACCTGGTATGACTTCTGCAGAAATTTGAAAATTAAACAATTAAACAATTCGAATAGGCTCATTCCTGTAATCTAATCAACTGATTTAGAGTTACTTGTAGTACAGAAACAGGTCATTGCAGAATTAAATATTCCCCACATGCTGATGAGAATGCCGAATGGCCAATCTAACTTATTTCCCCCATTTCCATGACATCATAACATGCTGGCCCTCAAAGTTAACATACATCCAGAACGTTGGCAAACAAAGCGGGGGATGGTATATCCCATTTAGAATATTTTATATTGATTTGCCAGGTGATATTCTAACCCATATTTCTAGAATTCCACATCTTATTCTGATCACAAGAAACTAAGATGCTGAACAGTGGCACAGCAATAAACTTTTAATATGTGTGTGAATGATCTCCCATTGAACCTAAGACAAATATATACTGAAATTATCTTCCGGTTTGAATTACAGAGCTGTACTCTTTTATTGAGAACATTGCAAAGCAGAAAAACTGTGCTTACATAAGCTCACATCCAGAAAGAAAACCATGCTCAGGTTAAGATTTCAAACTACATGCTTAGTTTAGGTTTGGCTTATGTTTCAAATATTCACTGTTATAACATTCTCTGACAATATCACAGTTATAGATTGCCAGTTGACCTCATGAAAATACATTGGCTATCTTTTTCAAGTTATTCCGCCAATAAATAAGATACATAGCTTATTATTTGACTTAGAGACCGCTGAAACATTAGGGAAGATTAATCTAACAAGCATGGGGCTGGATGAACACAGCAGGTCAAGCAGCATCATAGGAGCAGGAAAACTTGATGTTTCGGGCCTAAACCCTTCATCAGAAACTGTTTCTATTTCTTGTTACTTTCATTAATTAGGAGAGACTTGTGAAAGACAATTAGTTTCAAGCTGAGGATAACCAACAAGTAGGTTTCCATTAATGGAAAACAATGGGCTTATGATCAATGAAGTTACATTTAAAGATTAATTGGGTTTGTCCAGAGCCTGATAATTTTGGAATAAAAACAGAAGTTACTGGAGAAATTAACCAGGTCTGGCTGCATCTGTGGAGAGAAAGCAGTTAATATTTTGAGTCCGCTGACCCTTCATCAGAACTGATATTAGTGTGAGTAAAAGAAAGAGGAATTTTACTCCTTACTGACTCTGAGAAAAATAATAAGACATGACATCAAATATGTACTCAAAAGAGTTAGATTTTAACCTCAGACCACCAGTATTTGATTTGTATCTTGCTACCTATCCATATTTCTTCCTTTCCCCACTGTTATTGAAATACAGTTTATTTGTGTATTCTCATGCCTAATTTTGTTGTTTTCTGACAAGTTCATTTCAATAATGTTTCATTTTCAAACATGTACCACTTACCATCCACACACACATTGAACCAGGAGATGTCTGTTTCTTGGCACAAGGCTCAGTGACTGGTTCCAATGTTGGTAAAGTAGTAAATTCAGTTCTGACCATTTTGTTTACTTTACATTGGTTTCCTGAACTTTCCTCAATCTGTGGTCAGGTGTTCACTACAGCCATTTAGGTCAGTGCCTATTGCTTTTAAAAAATATTTTACTCCATGAAAGGTCTCAGGTATTAAAATCAAATGATGGAAGTTGCAAGTAGACAGTCTATTTTTACCTTTGGCATGACAAACTTGAGAATAAATTCCCAGACTAGACTGTCACATGGAGTACTACAGAGCGCCTGTGACTGGAGAGAGCTTGTTTTCTCTTTTATGTAAAATGTATTTTTACGTTAAAGTTGCTCACATTTAACCCTCTCATAGAAATAAAAATTACAATAGATAGGCTGGCATGGTAGCTTAATGGTTAGCACTGCTGCCTCATAGTGATAGGGACCTGAGTTTGATTCCAGCCTCAGGCAACTGTCTGTGTTGAGTTTGCATGTTCTCCCTTTGTCTGCATGGATATCTGTGGGTGCTCCAGTTTCCTCCTACAGTCCAAAGATGTGTAGGTTAGGTGGCTTGGCCATGCTAAATTACCCATAGTGTTCAGGGAGGTGGAGGTTAGCCATCGGAAATGCAGGAATAGGGTAGCAGGATGGGTCTGGATAGGATGCATTTTGGAGGGTTGCCGTGGACTTGTTGGGCTGAATGGCATGTTTCCACACTGAGGATTCTAGAGAAAAAAAAGGTTTGCAGTAAACTTCTTAATAATGTATTTTAGACCTTTTTCAGCATAAGATCTTTTTCACATTTGCCTGCTAAATGTTATTACATTGAAATCATTTCAATGTTATATTCCAATTAAATATGTTGCATTCTGCAAAAACGCTTGACTTAATCGCTCGCTTTTAACAACTATCAAAAATCATTGGAGAATTTGCTGGGCAAGGCAGTTTTGCATAACTAATATTTTTTGCCTGTGTTGACAGCATCAGATTTGTTGGAATACAATAAGGAAATAATTATCTGAGTGTTAAAATCACAAGTAGTTTGTAGACGTCAGCTACACTGAATGCTGTTGGAGACAGAATATCAATTGATTTTTACCAAAGATTTTTGAATTCAATACACTGTAATTTTATCAAAGTCAATGCAAATAAATATTATGCAGAGGAAATTCCAATGTTCAGTGTTTTTATTTGATTAATAAAAAGGATGACTTGTACTCATAAAGACACATGAACTCAGGATAGGACAAAATGCTTTTCACACATAATAAACATCCACAAACAATGGTGTGATAAAGACCAGATAATGTATTTTGTTCAGAGATAGCAAGAACTGCAGATGCTGGAGTTGGAGACAACACAGTATGGAGCTGGAAGAATACAGCTGGCCAGGAAAGTTGATGTTTTGGTTCGGGACCCTTCTTCAGAAATGGGGAGGGGGAAGGGAGCTCAGAAAAAAATTAGAGAGAGGAGGAGTGGGGCTGGGGAAGGTAGGTGGGATGGTGATAAGCGAGTGTGGGTAGGGAGTGGTGGGGATTGGTCAGTGAGGTGGGAGGAGTGGATAGGTGGGAGACAAGACAGACAGTTTGTGTCAGGTCGAGGAGGTGGGGATGAGAGGGAGGGTTGGTCTTGGGATGAGGCCAGGGGCCGGGCAGATTTTAAAACTGGTGAATTCCATGTTGAGGCCATCGGGCTGTACGGTCCTGAGGTGGAATATGAGGTGCTGCTACTCCAGTTTGCGGATGGTGCCATTTTTTGTTCACGCTGTGATGTCCATGCCGGCTCTCTGTAAGAGAGGCTCACATGATTCTGCTCTCTGGCCTTTCCCTTAGCTCTGTAATTTTTCACTCTTCCAATATTTATCCAAAGCATTTATGAAAATGAACCAAATAAATCTTACCCCAGCAATACGAAGGCAATGCCTTTCAAATCTTGATAAGTCACCGTGTAACATCAATTTTCCTCATGAGATTGGATTTGACAGTCACTTGAACTTGGTTCCCTTTGGATCACAACCTTCTGTGATCAGCTCTGTGTGGACTCCACATGAATTTGAATACATCTCAAACTTGCTCTCATGCTTCTCTAAGGACAACAACCTTGCTTTCTCCAATCTATACAAATAACTGAAGCCCCTTGTGAATGTAACCATTCTCGTTAATCCTCCCTCTACCCTCTCTTAAAATTCTCATATCCTCCCTCAGTGTGATTCACATGATTGCATACATCACTCCAGCTGAGACCAAACCAGTAACTAAGATTCTTCACATTTTCATTACTTTTGGATACAATGAACATGAGGTAAAGAGGAGCACAGGGTTTGAGGTGGCGGTATGGGGAAATGAAGACCTGTTCTTGGGAGCTTTGAGGAGCCTCTTTAAGGGAAGGTTTGCTTGATTTTGGGCTGACATTAGTGAAGGCAGGAGGGGGGCAGTGGGTTGGAGGCAGGGGAATCAGCTCCCAGCAGGCTCCCCTCTGCTCCCTGAAGCCAGGTTGCTTGTTCTTTGACTGAAGGATACCCCCTCCATCCTGGGAGCACTACGGCAACATTCTAAGGGTTTACTCGTTGTGCATCCTGCATGGTGAGACCTTACTCACCACTGGGGTTAATGTCAATCATACTGGGATAAGGCCCTTGAGTGATTATTGACTGATATTAAATGCTTCAATTGGTGGCAATGGGAAGACCAAGTACAGGTCTTCCCCACCATAGGATCGAGGGATAAAGATCATAAGGTCCCAATGCTACCCTCCGTCTGACTAAGTGTTCCTTCCTTCAAATTTGCCACTGAAGAATCTAGTAAATTCTGCTGTATATCTTTGTTTTTAAAAATCAGCATCATGTATCACTTTCTCAACCTGTCCTGCCACCTGTTATGATTGTGGAATCCCTACAGTGTGGCAAGAGGCCATTCAGTCTATCAAGTTTGCACCAACCCTCTGAAGAGCATCCCACCCAGTCCCAGCCCCCGACTCTATCGCCACAACCCCATATTTACCAAGGCAAATCCACCTAGGCTACATACACCCCCTCCACCCTGGACAGTTTAACGTGGCCAATCCAACTAAACTGCACATCTCTGGACTGTAGGAGGAAACCAGATCACATGAAGAAACCCACACAGACATGGGGAGAATGCAGAAACTCCACACAGACAGTCACCCAAGATTCAAATTGAAGCCAGGTCCCTGGCGCTGTGATGCAGCAGTGCGAACCACTGAGCTACTGTGCCCATTTACTTGGAAATGGTATAGTAATTGTGTTTAATTACATGCAAATGAAGAACTAATCATTGTGGTTTCACCTAAACAAAAGAAGAGAATAGCAATTTATTGTCACAAAAAAATTACAGTGGTAAGTGTGTAAGTCTCTATATCATGGCACCTATCTTGAAACTAAACTAAAGATTGGTTCCAGTAGTATCGTTCACTAAATGGCTTTTTGTAATATAACATGCTTTCAGATCTCTCTGTTCCCCATTTAAAAAATTGCATTTTGTACTTCGTATTCTCTCTCCTCATTCTTCCGACTAAATGCATCTCTTCACAACTTCTCTCAATTAATATATAATGCCATGCATCCACTCATTCAACGAACCCCTCTGTGTTCTCTGTCCTCTTGAAGTTAATCATCATCCTCTTCACAGTTCCACGTTTTAAGGCATCTGTAAATTTTGACACCCAACTCTTGGTCTGTAATATATATCCAAATTTTTTTTGATTGAGGGATAAATATTGTTACGTTTACCTTGGATAACCTTTATTTTTTTCTTCAAAATAACGCAGGCAATCTTTTACACCATCTGAGAAGGTAAATAAGATTTCAGCTTAATGTGTAATCTAAGAGAAGGTGCCAAATCTTTATGGTCAAGTCCTGGATGAGGCAACTTACCGACTCAAAGGTGAAAGTGCTTTCAGATGTGGAAATGAATATGATGGTCGTCAATGCTAGTAATTATAATTCTGTCAAAGAGATATCCTGTCTGCTTTTCTCCATCAGCCTCTGCATCAAACAACTTCTCATTCTCTGAGATACCAAGTTCTATCTCAACTCATGATTACCCTCTTCTGAGTTCACTGCTTTCTCATCTTCCCTAAAACTCTTTCCAAGTGAACACGCCAAGCCTTACACACAGCCAGCAACTTGCCCCTTTGTTAGTTCCATTATATCAATCACAAATTAGACAATTTCTGCTCATTTTCTTGTGTCACTCACCACCCACATTCTCCTTTCACAGCCCAACTTTACCTTGTCCTGAATCCAGGCTCGGTGGGAAAGAAAACAATTTATTTCATTTGCAACTGCACATTGAAATTCCTGTTTGTCTAGCCTTTAAATCGCCACTTGCCACTATTTTTCTATAGTTACTGCTTAGTTGCCCTCCCACCTCCAGTTTAGATAGACTATTCCCCAGTAAAACTATTATTCCTTCTCACCAGGGCAATTTGTCCTTGTGCAGTTCTAATTTCCACTTCCTTAAGGCCTCGGAACAGAGATATGCATGTATTTGGCACATTACCTCACTTCCATACATTTGCATATCATTAAGGTCACAATTTGACTTCCGTATGTACCAGTTGCAATTATCCTCCCTCTCACTGAGAAACCAGCAGAGCAAATTCCCGACATGTAAAGGAAAAACTGGTACCTGGAGGCTATAGCTCACTGAAAATTTGTTCGAGCCATCATCCAACTGCTTCTTCAGGCCAAAATCCCTGAATGCTCAAAGGCCACTATGTTCCTTTTGAACCTTCATCCATGCAAGGAGAGGCAATGGAGTAGTGGTATTATCATGGAACTGCTTAATCGAGACACCTAGATAGTCTGGGGACCTGGGTTCAAATCACTGCTTTGGCAGATGGTGGAATTTGAATTCAATAAATATCTGGAGTTAGGAATCTAATGTGAACCCATTGTCGGGGAAAAATCCATCTGGTTCATTAATGTCCCTTAAGAAAGGAAACTGCCATCCTTACCTGATCTGGCCTACATGAGACTCCAGACCCACAGTGATGTGGTTGACTCTTAACTGCCCTCTGGGCAATTAGGGATGGGTGATAAACGCTGCCTGGCCAGTGATGCCCTCATCCTGTAAGTGAATAGATGAAGTGGGCATCAGCAAACCACCAACTCTCACACTACTTCAGCCTTTCAACACTGTATTGGAGCCCAGGGACACTTATGCCTTGAATGCTTCTGCCTACTTCAGATGTCAGCCCCTTGTTGTTCATTTATCTCTCTCTGGAAGCATCTCCGGCTTATAAGAAGTTGAGAAAAAGCGTATTCACTTCGAAAATGTATCTTGATTCATCAATTCAAAAGTTAGAGCTCACAGCAACTGCTGCAGAAAAGGCAACTGGCTTTCTTCAAGTTCAAACTGACCATTTTATTAAACTCGAAGAACAGGAAGCTTCTGCTGGGGAGAACAACAGCACAGACCCTTCAGAGTCTCAGAGATAGTAAGCACTGCAGATGCTGGAGTCAGAGATAACACTGTGGAGATGCAGGAACACAGCAGGCCAGGCAGCATCAGAGGCGCAGGAAAGTTGACATTTCGGGTCGGCACCTTCTTCAAAAAAAAGGCAGGGGGCAGGGAGCTCACAAAAAAATAGAGAGAGGAGGGGTGGGGCAGAGGAAGATAGGTGGGATGGTGATAGGTGAGTGCTCATAGGCAGTGGTGGGGATTGGTCAGTGAGGTGGGAGGAGCGGATAGGTGGGAGAGAAGATGGACAGGTTGTGTCAGGTCAAGGAGGCGGGGATGAGAGGGAGGGTTGGTCATGGGATGAGGCCGGAGGTGGGGAGATTTTGAAACTGGTAAAATCCACATTTAGGCCACTGGGCTGTAGGCTCCTGAGGTGGAATATGAGGTGCTGCACCTCCCGTTTGTGAGTTGAGTCATTGGGACATTGGAAGAGACCCAGGATGGACATGTCACCAAACCTGTGCCTTCATGGCACGAGCAAGAACCAGTTCAAGAATTAGGCATTATGCATGCAATTTTCCAATCACAGAATTAAGGACAAGTGTATTTTCACAACAATATTCACCATTCTATAATCTATACAAAGTCTAATTGATCTATCCAGTTTAGGAACAAACATGTTCAAACTCTAACTTCTTTGACTAGGTCAATCAAGTGATTGTATGGAATGTACTGAATTTGTTTCCACCTGAGCTTGTTTTTCTGGGCCTAGTCAACATGGATGTTGTTTTTGGGTCCTGTCCCTCCTATGTCTATATTTTGTCTGGCTAATTTAGAACATCCAGGTGGATCTATACGGATTACCTCATAAAAGATCCTCCCTTTGTCCTTTCTTGAAATATGAGAACACAGCGTCTAACAGTCCCAGTATTTCTGTGTTGGCTAATTGAACTGTTGAAGGTTAACTTTTAGAAGTGTTCACATCTCCTCCCACCTCAATCTCATTATTTCCATTTGTTATCTCCCAGTACTGTTACCAACTAACACACTTGCTCTTTCTTATCCTCTTCCCCTTGATTATACCTATTCAGCATGTTGATGTGACATAGCCCTAATGTTATGACCAAAAGCCAATTCAAAGGGCTAAGTCTGGCAGATTCAGTTGAGGCATCACTGGTAGCAAATAATAGGAAAGCTAATACGTTATTCCATTCCTGTGGCTATTCATGACAGTATGCCTTAATCATTGTTTTGAGCATCAGATGGAGAAGCTCCCTGTGTTTATAAATGATACAACGTTGACTTTAATTGTTTAATTTCCAAACTGCTATTAATTTCTAGGAAAACTTTAGATGTGAAGATAGAACTCTGATCAGACTGTACCTCAGTTGGCAGTCCATGAGAAGCCAAACACTGTGCTAAATTTTCAGCGACTACCCTACCTGTATTCACTATTAAGGAACAGCCTCTGCATCTGGAGTTGTCATGTCCATAATTGTAACATATACATTGGGATTGTGTAAGCTCTAGAACTATTGGGAAAGGGGCTCAACAGAAAAGGGGGACGGAGACCGAAATTTCAAGGGAACCGGAAACATGGAGAGAAATGTGTGCATCATAGGCGGATTCTGCAAATCACTCACACTAAAGCAACGAGCATCGCTGAATTATCATAAAGGTTCAAAATTAGAGTCAATTAACTCCATTCAGAAATAAACAACACGGGAAGTTAATTTCCACAAATTGTCAGTCATAAACTGTTTATACTCAGTATACTATGAGGTCAGGCTCAGACTAAACATGTGCCTGCACTTTGAGAATACAGTTGCATTGCATTTTGGAGGCTCAAGGAATCTGGGTGTGGTAAGATTGCAATCTGAAATACTTTGGGCCAAATTCCTTCATGGGGAGGCACCAGTGTTGGACTTGGGCGGACAAAGTCAGAAGTCACATGATACCAGGTTATAGTCCAACAGATTTATTTGAAATCACACAAGCTTTGGGAGTTCCAAAAGGTTGTGAGATTTCAAGCAAACCTGTTGGACTATAACCTGGTGTCATGTGGCTTCCAACACATTCCTTTATGAGTAATGGGATTGAATCTCCACCTCAGAAATACAGCGGATGTATTAGGACAGAGTAGCTAAGTTTCATACCAGATACATATCTTCAAATTTGTTGAGGGGGCGAAAGCTTGGTTTTTTTTCTGTCTGTGTCTTTGAGTGGTGGCCATTTAAATTGAACTTAATCTTTTCATGTGAACCACCTTTTGTGTCTGTTAATATATGCTTCATTTTACGTTAGCTTTGCGGTAACTGTTACAGTTTTAAAGTTACAAAGCTTTAAAATGTAAAATCCTATCCAATAATTCCATTTATTTGAATCCTTTTTTTCCTAGGCTATAATCCAAAGATCCAATGACAGTTGGAGATTTTAAATTTAATTCAATCAATGTGGAATTAATACAAATTGAGAAAGAGAGACAGTGACCATGCAACACCAGAATGTTGCAGAAACCCACAATTTAAACAAACATTTTTTGTACTACCTCACTTTAATTAATTCCACTCTAGCCTGTTTTAATTCCTCCCCCATCCTTCATAACACAGGAACAAAGAACAAAAGAACAAAGAAAATTACAGCACAGGAACAGGCCCTTCAGCCCTCCAAGCCTGCGCCAATCCAGATCCTCTACCTAACCCTGTCGCCTATTTTCCAAGGATCTGTATCCCTCTGCTCCCTGCCCATTCATGTATCTATCTAGATACATCTTAAATGACGCTATCGTGCCTGCCTTTACCACCTCCACTGGCAACGCATTCCAGGCACCCACCATCCTCTGCGTAAAGAACTTTCCACGCATATCTCCCTTAGACTTTTCCCCTCTCACCTTGAAATCGTGACCCCTAGTAATTGAGTCCCCGACTCTGGGAAAAAGCTTCTTGCTATCCACCCTGTCTATACCTCTCATGATTTTGTAGACCTCAATCAAGTCCCCCTTCAACATCCGTCTTTCTAATGTAAATAATCCTAATCTACTCAACCTCTCTTCATATCTCGCACCCTCCATACCAGGCAACATCCTGGTGAGCCTTCTCTGCACCCACTCCAAAGCATCCATATCCTTTTGGTAATGTGGCAACCAGAACTGTATGCAGTATTCCAAATGTGGTCGAACCAAAGTCCTATACAACTGCAACATGACCTGCCAACTCTTGTACTCAATACCCCATCCAATGAATGAAAGCATGCCGTATGCCTTCTTGACCACTCTAACGACCTGCGTTGCTACCTTCAAGGTACAATGGATCTGAACACCCACATCTCTCTGTGCATCAACTTTCCCCAGGGCTTTTCCATTTACCGTATAGTTCGCTCTTGAATTGGATCTTCCAAAATGCATCACCTCGCATTTGCCTGGATTGAACTCCAGCTGTCGTTTCTCTGCCCAACTCTCCAATCTATCGATATCCTGCTGCATTCTCTTGACAGTCCACTTCACTATCTGCTACTCCACCAATCTTAGTGTCATCTGCAAATTTGCTTATTAAACCATCTGTACCCTCCTCCAGATCATTTATGTATATCACAAACAACAGTGGTCCCAACACGGATCCCTGTGGAACACCACTGGTCACAGTTCTCCATTTTGAGAAACTCCCTTCCGCTACAACTCTCTGTCTCCTGTTGCCCAGCCAGTTCTCTATCCAAGATAACAAGGTGTAGAGCTAGATGAACACAGCAGGCCATGCAGCATCAGAGGAGCAGGAAGGCTGATGTTTCGGGCCTAGACCCTTCTTCAGAAATGGGGGAGGAGAAGGGGATTCTGAAATAAATAGGGAGAGTGGGAGAGGCGGATAAAAGATGGATAAAGGAGAAGATAGGTGGAGAGGAGACAGACAGATCAAAGAGGTGGGGGTGGAGCCAAGAAAGGAGAGCGTAGGTGGGGAGTTAGGGAGGGGATAGGTCAGTCCAGGGAGGACAGACAGGTCAAGGGGGCGGGATGAGGCTGGTAGGTAGGAGATGAGGGTGGGGCTTGAGGTGGGAGGAGAGGATAGGTGGGAGGAAGGACAGGTTAGGGAGGCGGGGACAAGCTGGGCTGGTTTTGGGATGCAGTAGGGGGAGGGGAGATTTTGAAGCTTGAGAAGTCCACGTTGACACCATTGGGCTGCAGGGTTCCCAAGCGAAATATGAGACCTCAAAGAATTATTTCAAGTTGGTACGACATGACCTTCCTTGCACAAAACCATGCTGCCTATCACTAATAAGCTAATTGTCTTCCATGTAAATAGATCCATTCCCTCAGTTTCTTCTCCAGCGGCTTCCCCACCACTGACGTCAGGCTCACCGGTCTATAATTACCTGGATTATCCTTGCTACCCTTCTTAAACAAGAGGACAACATTAGCAATTCTCCAGTCCTCCGGGACCTCACCTGTGTTCAAGGATGCTGCAAACATATCTGTTAAGACCCCAGCTATTTCCTTTCTCGCTTCCCTCAGTAACCTGGGAGAGATCCCATCCGTCCTGGGCACTTGTCCACCCTAATGCCTTTTAGAATACCCAACACTTCCCCCCTCCATATGCTGACTTGACCAAGAGTAATCAAACATCTATCCCTAACGTCAACATCCATCATGTCCCTCTTCTCAGTCAATACCGAAGCAAAGTATTCATTCGGAATTTCACTCATTTTCTCTAACTCTTTGCATAATTTCCCTCCATTGTCCTTGAGTGGGCTAACCCTTTCTCTAGTTACCCTCTTGCTCTTTATGTACAAATAAAAGGCTTTGGGATTTTCCTTAACCCTGTTTGGTAAAGATATTTCATGACACCTTTTAGCCCTCTTAATTCCTCGTTTCAGATTGGTCCTACTTTCCTGATATTCTTCCAAAGCTTCATCTGTTCTCAGTCGCCCATGTATGACCTTATGTATGCTTCCTTTTTCCTCTTTGCTAGTCTCACAATTTCACCTGACATCCATGGTTCCCTAATCTTGCCCTTTCTATGCCTCATTTTCACAGGGACATGTCTGTCTGCACTCTAATCAACGTCTCTTTAAAAGCCTCCCACATATCAAATGTGGATTTACCCTCAAACAACTGAGGAAGAAAAGGATTTCCTCCTCAGAGGTGATGCTGTACCTATGTATATTTAGTGACAGTGTTTCTAGGTCAGGTTTAAGGTGGTATTTGGGGTAAATTGCCTGGAGTGTTAGGTTTTATTCTCCTGGCTTTCATTTACATGTAGTGGGACAGATGTGAGAAAATCATACTGCAGACTGATAGTGCCAGAAAAGATGTATCACTGCAATTGGCAGTAATGCCTAATTCTGTTGCTTCAGTATCCCAACAGTAACTGCATACAGACAGTAAAATGATGGAAAAAGTAGCCAATGACTTTCTACAAAATAAAGTTGCTCTGCTTTAATCTTTTAAATCATCTCTTGTATTTATTTCTCATGCTTGAAAAGAAATGGTGGACTTAGTACGCCATGAAGAAGCAGAGGTGCAATACTTTGTCCAAAGTGCAAACCGGTTTTTGAAGATTATTCGATCATTCATTGCAAAGTCTGTGCGAGAGGAAAAGCTCACCCAAAAGAAAGGAAGAGCGTACTTCAAAGAGGTATTGTTTTCACTTGTTCATTAAAGATACATAAAATGTGGATTGGCAATTTCCCTCTTTTCAAACATTTTGAATGGATATACAGGTTGCGTTCCTGCCACCACCTGCCTGATTGTGTGGCATTATTTGAGCTAGAAAATAGGGGTAGGGACCCATTACACCAGAGCCCCTCTCACTTTCGTGTTTCTCAAACCATCAGTTGTGGCACACCTCCCTCTTCCTGAAAGGCAAACATGACAAAAGCTGAATCCTCAGTCTCTTTAGCCACTGAGAACATCTCTTCACCCTGCAGTCAGCAGCACCCTGTTCTTCATAATCCACCCGAGTTGCTCCTGCCTCCTAATGCTCTAGATTTGACTCACATCTGGTTAATGATAGTGTTCAAATAATCTAACCAGTTTACTTAATTCGGCTATTGCTATACCAGCTGCTGATTTCTAAAGGTTTCTGCTTTTTTTCACAATTCAGTTTAATTTTAATACCTTTATGTCGTAAGTACTGTTTTTCATTCTTAATGTCTGAACATTGCATATTAAAATACTTGTTTTTAATCTTGCAGGCATTGCATACAATATTATTTTGTGGGCGCATTAATATTCCTGTTATTAATCCGGAAGAAATGATCGATCATCGTGAAATTCAGTTATTATCTGAAAAGTTTCCTGATGTCTTTCAGAAATACAACACCCATCTCCCAAAACGTCCTCCTTATGCAGTGCTACTTGACGCAGTAAGTTCAAGGATTTCATTGAGGGATGCAGTTAGAGAACAGAAATGAACTATATAATCAATTAGTTTGGGGGCACTTATTTAATCCTTGCTCACCTCACACCCTGAATATTCTTATGCAAGCTTACAGCAGGCCAGACTTGACTCAGTTCCAGGTTTACAGCTGGAAGTGCACCAGAATCTTATTTCAGCAGCCCATGATATAAGACAGAAAACAAGCCCAGTTTACTTGGTTAGGGGTCAGTTAGCTCAATTTCCTGGACGGCTGGTTTATGATACAGAGCAATGCCAACAATCATGAGTTCAATTCTTGCACAATCTCAGGTTGCCATGAAGGAATCTCCTTCTTAACTTCTCCCCTCACCTGAAGTATGAGAACCCTGAAATTGAACCGTGACCAGTCGTGTCTCTGTAATGAGAGAGCAGCCGTATCGTCTGGTAGGTCTATGGGCGCTGGAGTTACAATTTAGTACCAGACCATCAGTATTTCTTGTCCTGTGCTATTTAAATGACTAAGATTGTTTTGGGAGGGATGGGTGAGCAGCCTGTCCCATAGCACAACGGATTAACCTGGAGAAAATCCAGCAGCCAGTTTTAAATTTTAATGATTACCACAATCTGAGCAATGCAGCTTATTAAATATCATAAGCTTGAAGCTATCTCACGCCCAGGGTGTCTTACTCAGCCACTAACCAACCCCCAGTAGAGAAACCAGAATAAAACAGAAATAGGAAACAAACACAGACAATGCTGGAGAAACTCAGCAGGTCTGACTGCATCTGTGAGGAGAGAAACTTGTTTCAAGTCCAACATTACACTTCTTCAGAACTCAGAGACTGGACATAGGGTTGGGCTACACACATTGCAGTAGCAACTACAGGCCCCTCCAATATGACTATCTCCTGTCCATTGTGGCTAGAAGGAGTGGTTAAAATTCCACCTGTTTTGTTCCTCATTTGTGGTGAAGGTTCATGACGTATTACTAATATTAGGAAATTTGGGTGGAATTGTCCCCAGCTTTGAATGAAACAGGCAACGGCGAGACAGTTGGAAAAAATACAGTAAGAATGGAAAAGTGATTCTTGCTGTTGAGAAAAATAGTCTGCATTTCCACCCATGGTTTCAGTGGCTAAACGAAAATGTCATGAGTGAGCAGCAAGTTAATTGCATGCACTAACACCTCAATAATGCCTAATCTCAATCTGTATTCTGTGCAATTTGTCATTTTCCCAGGCAGCAGGGAGAAACCTGATGGTGCTAATTCATGACATAAACGTGAGAGCCCGGCAGCTGCTGCCATCTTCTGTGAGAATCCATCTCGGGCAGCATTTCCCAAAATTTCAGTGCGTGCTTAAGGGCAATGACCAACTACAGCCTTCATCTGCAGAGATTGGCATTAGCAATGCACTTTAGCAGTTTCCAGAACAGTCAAGGCAGAAGAAAATGAACCCTGAGTGATTTAGAAATTAATAAGCATTCCAGAAACAGAAAAATGTAAGGTGCCGGGGGATATAATTTCAGAAGGCACATGATCACACAAGTTTAAGGATTATTTGTAGGAAATAAATGAACTCTATTAGCAGTTTGTTTAACAGTTTCATGAAGTGACATCATCTAAAGAATTAGCATCATGTAAATGTAGAAGGTTGCTGAAAAGAAACCATTTACAGCCATGCAAACAGAACAATGAACTTTAAAGTAGTAACAGAGTGACTCTTACTGAGCTGTGCATATCCGTGAGGCTGTTATCGATGTGAAAAGCATTGAGTCTATTGATGATATTTCTAATAAGACCATTTCAAATCATTCTTATATTGTGTTAAATTGTTTGTTTCATTTCCCCTCTCATGCATAATGAACTTTGATGTTCTTTTGTTAAAAATTGCATCAGCAGCCTTTTGGGAATATTTTCAGTGGCTGACCATCACAGTAACAAATCAGCAAAATTTAAAACTCATGGCCCATCAAGCCAGGTTTCACACTGGTAAAGGACTTGTCCAGTTTTAACACCAACTGGGATCATAATATATTCCTGCTTGTGGACTTTGTTCTGTACAACCCTTATTGTATGTCTGTCTACAGGTGACTATACCTCAAAAGTAATCTGTTGATCTTGAAGGGCTTTAGATTGTCGTAATGTTATGAATGATGCTATATAAATGCATCTTGTTTATTTCTTTAATAATTGGTATACATTTGTTGTTAAAATCATAGGAACAAATATTAATGAAGTTTTGAAATGTCTAACACACCTAAATCATCAGATGCTTGTGGAATTTACTGGCACCAGTGGCAACAAATTGGGAAACATCTTTACATCAGAAGTTATCAGCTGCTGCTGCCTTTGGGATGTTACTACCAGAGAAAAAATAGACAATTATTTTGGTACTTCATTGTCACTTAGAGGAAGGCAGCAGAAAGAAATTATGATTGATATCTTGTGCTGTCAATCATGGCACCAGTACACTAGCCTGGCTGTATGTATCGGCAAAACATTTAGTAAAATACCATTTCGGTTTCCTCCTGAATTTCAATGTGAAGCTGTTAGATTAAAGCTTCCTGCTGTAGATAGAACAGCAGGCAGTCAGCATGATCTCCCCTCAGGGGTTCAGCCATAAAACTTTCATGAAAGTTCACCTTGTAAAAGATGTTGCGGTATGATATATGTCAGTGATAATCCATATTTTGAATCTGGCATCTGTCCTGAGTGTGAATCTCTAAGCCAGCTTCTGTATGCTAACCAGCAGGTTGTTGAGAAATTAGAATGCTTAGACACACACATTGTAATGTATTTCATGGAGGTGACTAATTCAAATTATGAAAGACTTAAAAAAAAATCTCAAATTATTAGGATTTAATGTGGGATACCATTTGGAGTTTTATGATCCAAATGAATAGAAATTACTACACTGGAGAGATTCCAATATTGAAGGCAATATTGATACAAAGCTGTTGGTGATAAATCAAGCTGACCTACGTAGCTGTGGAGTTTTACACTTCCATCTGTAAGTTACAATGTACTGGACAGAAAATTGGCAATGGATTTTAAACAGGAATCTGTGTGCCATATTTGGCAGCACAAATTGTCTACTTTTCTACAGCTTACTGCATCACAAAGTATGGCTGCCCAAGTATGCACTGTGCATCCTGCAGGCAGGCAATTTGGTAATTGAACAAACTAAATTTTACAAGCTGTTAACGTTGAGCACAGATTAAATTTGTTTTTAAAACTGTCAATAAATTTCTAACCTGGAATTGTGATGTGGTATATAATGTATGCATAACGCCTGTTTTTATCTTTTAATTGAAATGAATGAATTATGAATGTTGGCTCCTTTAAAAATGACACAGAACAACAATTGGTATAAAACAATTTGTTCAGACTTCAGATGTATTAAGGCTTTAAGATGTATTATGGATTTTCCACACTGATCTGTGAAAATTTGTGGAATTAAGTCATAGCTTCGTATGCTGATGTGTCTCTGTCATTCTTCAATTCTTTTCCATTCAGCAAAGAGTTTAACCCACGCTATTAACATTTTATAACTATCACAACATTTTCAGTTTTGCAGAAGTATTTTCTGGGCAAGAGAAGTTTCTGGAAATAATGTTACTGTCCGT
The DNA here is from genome assembly GCA_024137785.1 of Ginglymostoma cirratum. Lineage (NCBI taxonomy): Eukaryota > Metazoa > Chordata > Chondrichthyes > Orectolobiformes > Ginglymostomatidae > Ginglymostoma > Ginglymostoma cirratum. Next base: position 6,935,112 of record JAHRHZ010000082.1, read on the forward strand.
ACTGAGTGTTTGATTACAAGAAGAATCTGGATTCTCAAATGATCTGAGCCATAAAATGATTTGTAGATATTAATTACACCGACTGCTGGAAAGAACAGATATTTGTCAAAAAATATGAGTATACAAGACCCATCAGGAATTCATCTTCCTAAATTCGATATACTGTGACAGAATCATAGACATGTACAGCACGGTAACAGAGCCTACCACTGAATTGTCCATGCCAACAAGCTATTCTAAATTAATCTAGTCCCATTTACCAGCATTCAGCCCATATCCCTTTAAACTCCTCCAATTCATACACCAATCCAGATGCCTTTTAAACTTTGTCATTTTTGCCAGCCTCCACCACGTCCTCTGGGCAGCTCATTCCATGTACACACCACCCTTTGCGTGAAAAAGTTGCTTCATATGCCTTTCATTCGCCTGTGAGATTTATCTTGATTTTTGTGGCTCGGTCACGAGAAGACAATCTTCTTTATTGTTGGGTTGGTTCCAATGTCCTGGAAAGAAAAAGGCCTTGCATTTGAAAGTACATTTGATAACCTCAGGTATGTCAAAGGGTCTCACAGTAGAATAAGTACTTCCAAAGTGTGGTTATAGATGCATCGTAGGAAATCATGACAATGAAATGTGTTCACAGCAAAATCCCATTAACAGTGATGAGGTAAATGATAACTTCTGATCTGTTGTCATAATATTAGTAAAGTGATAAATAATGAAACAGCTTAGGTGGGAAAGCAACTAGCTGTGGTGTATACGTGTTAAAGGCTACAGCCAAGATGTTTTCAGAGCCTCTTAGACTTTGCAATGCCACAACTTCTTTATATTACATTGAATGAACCAATTGCTGAACATTGAATTCTAAGAAGGCACGAACCTTGGGTACAAATTTGGGATTATCCATTGTGCTCTTTTGGCTGAAGACACTTGCAAAGATTTCAGCCTTATCTTTTCTGTTGCATGTGGTAACTCACAATGCTGGAGGATGAGAGTGTTTACAAGGCCGTGTCCTGTTAATTATTCATTCTTCAATACCATTCTTGACTGGACATGGAGCTTGAGTCTGATCTTTTGATGTGAAACACTGACCCATGCTTACGGGAAAAACTGTTGAAAAATTTTGAGCATCTGCAAACAAAATCCCTCCACACAAACCTGACCTATTGAAAAGACATACATTTGTAAGAAATCAATATCTTCTCTCATTCACTTTATTACTGTTCCATCTGCTTTGCCAGGTCTCTTCAATCTGTGGGCTGTTTCCCTTAGTATCTTAATCTATCAAGAGATATATGGTTAAACCACAGTCCCATTATTCCATGTTCATTGCAATTTTACTTTAGTACAAATGTTTCTGTTTACATGAACTTGTTTCTCATCCTGCTGGCATTAATTTGGAAATGATTCAACTTCTCAATCTGATGAGTAGTTCTCATCTATGTTGCAGAATTGACCATCTGGCCATTAGAAAGTCCAGGCCAATGTGCAGAACTAAGGGGAGAAAGCAGGAGAATGGTTTTTATTCACGATGCTCATTTGGAGAGCCAGTACAGAGATGATGGGCTCAATCACCTCCTTCTGTGCTGTTACAATTCTGAGATTCTACATTTACAGCTTTGTTTGTGATAGAAAAGTTACATTTGAAATGTTTGTTTTTTCAATTTTACAGATATTGCATGTAATCTTATTTTATAGCCAGATTAATCATCATAAGGTTGATCCAGAAGATGCTTTACAGGAAAGTACATGTCAATTATCTGCTAAGTATCCTGATGGTTTCAGAAGTGCAGCAACCACCTTCCAACTCGTCCTCATTTCATGGTACAACTTGATGCGGTAAGGTTGCGAGTGACACCAAAATTAATGGTGTAGTGGACAGACAGTGAAGGTTATTGCAGAGTACAACAGGATGTGAAACAGATGGGCCAATGGACCGTGGAGTGGCAGATGGATTGAGAAATGTGAGGTGTTGTATTTTGGTTAGGCAAATCAGGGCAGGACTTATCCAGATAATGGTAGGGCCCTGGGTAGTGGTGCTAAATGAAGACGGCCACCGGTGAGGGGATAGGTTGAGGAAGAGAGTCGTACATTGTAACCTCAGCTGGTGGTGGCAATTGAACTCACGTTATTGGCTTCACATTGCTTTGCAAGCCAACCATTCCACAACAGTGTTAAACTGTGCCCCAGTGGGCTTACATTGTAGGAAAGCTGTTTACAGTAACCTACATTTATCACTGAAGGACTATTTGTGGAATGGGCTGGAGCACTGAAAGAAAGGATTTTAAAATCTGTGAGCAGGAAGGTAGAGATTACAGGGGTATAGTGGTGCTAAGTTTGAGAGGGAAGTTATAATGATAACTAAAGAAAAGAAAGAGTTAAGGTGTCCTATTCACAATCAGTTCTGAAGACTGGTAGAACATGTATTTGATAAATTAAAGGGGCGTACTCCTGCTCTTTCAGGTGCACAGGCCATTGGAGAGGGTGCAGAAAAGATTTACCAGGATGTTACTGGGACTGGAGCACTTGAGTCATAAGGAGAGGCTGGAAAGGTTGGGTTTCTGGGAAACCCGGTCCATTGCTGCCAAAATTTAATTATTGTCAGAAATTGACGATTGCATTTAAATATTATTATTACATCCTACCTCTCCAGATACAGAATCCTCAGTCGTACCACCAGCCTGCTGCATTGAAACTTGATTTAGGTCTGTTCATGATGGGGCTGTTAAAAGTTAAAGTTAAAAAAGTTAAAGTTCTAAATTGGGGTCAGTCCAATTTTGACAGCATGAGACATGAAGTTTCAAAAGTTGATTGCAATAGACTGTTGAAGGGGAAAGTGACAACTGGCAAGTGAGAGATAATAAGAACTGCAGATGCTGGAGTCAGAGAAAACACCGTGTGGAGCTGGAGGAAAACAGCAGGCCAGGAAGCATCAGAGGAGCAGGAAAGCTGACGTTTCGGGTTGGTCCTGAAGAAGGGTCCCGCCCCAAAACGTAAACTTTCCTGCTCCTCTGATGCTGCCTGGCCTGTTGTGTTCCTGCAGCTCCAACTGGCAACTGGGAGGCCTGCAAAAGTGAGATAATGAGAGTTCAGAGGCATTCTGTTCAAGTTAGAGTGAAAGGTGAGGCTGGTAGGAGTAGGGAATAATGGATGATTTAAAGATATTGAGGCATTGGTCAAGGATACTAAGGAGACATGTATTGGGTATAGACAGCTGGGATCAAGTGAATTTCTTGAAGAGTATTAGGGAAGTAGGGGCATTCCTAAGGGGGAAATCAGGAGGGCAAAAAGGGGGATATGAGATAGCCTTGGCAGATAAGATTTAGAATAATCCAACGAGATTCTACAAGTATATTAAGGGCAAAAGAGCAACTAGGGAGAGAATAGGAGCCCTTAAAGATCAGGAGGGTGGCTAATGTTATGCCTTTATTAAAGAGAGGCTGCAAAAAGAAGCCTGGGGTGGGAAATTATAGACCCATGAGTCTGATGTCAGTAGTGGGTACATTGTTGGAGGGGATTCTGAGAGACAGGATTTACGTGCACAAGGGCTTATTAGGAAGAGTCAGCATGGCTTTGTTTGTAGGAAATCATGTCTCACAAACTTGACTGAGTTTTTGGAGTATGTGACCAAGAAGATAGATGACAGCAGAGCGGTGGACGCTGCCTACATGAACTTTAGTAAGGCCTTTAACAAGTTTCCGCATGGTAGGCTAGTTATTAAAGTTTGATCACATGGGATTCAGGGAGAGCTTGCCAACTGGATACAAAATTGGCTTGTTGGTAGTAGGCAAAGGGTGGTGGTGCAGGGTTGTTTTTTGGACGAGAGGACTGTAAACCAGCTGTGTTCCACAGGGATCGGTGCTGGGTCCACTGTTGTTTGTCATGTTTGCATAAATGATTGCATGAGAATATAGGAAGAAGGTCAGTAAGTTAGTGGATGACCCCAAAATTCATGGTAGAGATGACAGTAAAGAAGGTAATCTAAGGTTACAAAGAAATCTTGAACGGTTGGGCCAATGGACCAAGGAGTGGCAGATGGTGTGTAATTTAGATAAATGTGAGGTGTTGCACTTCGGTAAAGCAAACCAGGGCAGGACTTACACAGTTAATGGTGGGACCCTGCGGAGAGTCATTGAACAGAGACCTAAGGGTGCAGATACAGTTCCTTGAAAGGATGTATCAAAGGTAGATGGGGTGGTAAAGAAGGCTTTTGGCACGCTTGCCTTCATTGCTCAGACCATTGAGTATAGGCGTTGGGACATCATGAAGTGATTGTACAGGATGTTGGTGAAGCCACGTTTGGAGTATTGTGTCCAGTTCTGGTCACCCTGCTATAGGAAGGATATTATTAAATTGGAAAGGGTGCAGAAAAAAAATTTACCAGGATGTTACTGGCACCGGAGCATTTGAGTTATAAAGAGAGGCTGGATAAGTTGGGACACTTTTCATTGGAATGTAGGAGCTTGTCGGGTAATTTTACAGAGGTTTATAAAATCATGCCGGGCATAGATAAGGCACGTAAGTCCTAGGGTAAGGGAGTTCAGAATTTAAATGCATAATTTTAAGGTGAGAGGAGAAAGATTTAAAAGGGACTTGACTGGAAACTTTTTCCACACAGAGAGTGGTACATATGTGGAATGAATAGAGGAAGTGGTCGATACAGGTAGAGTGACAACATTTGAAAGACGTATGGACAGGTACATGAATAGGAGAGGTTTAGAGGGATATGGGCTAAATGCAGGTAAATTGGACGAGTTTAGTCTTGGAAACTTAGTCAGTATGGACGAGTTACACTGACAGGACTTTTGATATTCAATGTATCTCTATGACTTGATGAGTTACAGAAACGTAAATTGTTAAGTTTAGTTGTTCATTCTTTTTGTTTTACAGATCGTTGAAGTTGAAGGAATAAGAAATGAAGACAATGTTTTGAAATGTTTATTGCTGAAAATCTGAAGGAGGGTCTAGGCCCGAAACATCAGCCTTCCTGCTCCTCTGATGCTGCTTGGCCTGCTGTGTTCATCCAGCTCTACACTTTGTTATCCAATTACTTTGGTGCTTCAGCGTCATAAAGAGGAACCATAGAGATAGAAATAATGATTGATATATTGCGCTCCTACACATGGCACAAAGACATTAACTGGACAGTATGTGTTGGCAATGAATATAATGAACACGATTTCGAATTTCCTCCTAATGTGCTCTCAATGGCATTTAACATATACACTCCGGACAAAGCACTCAGGGAAACCAATGTATTGATCGTAATCTGGCTAGATTTGGGAATAGGCCAGTGCCCAGGTTTATTCAAATTGTCACAGAATTTAGAGAATTTGAATGCATAGTTCCCAGGGCACTTTGTGAAAGATGCTCCACAATGTTCCCAAACATTCAGTTTTGTCCACAGGCACAAGCACATCAAACTGCTCATTGGGAATACAGAAACTGTGCAGAGTGTGAATCACTAAGCCAGCTTCTGTACTCTCATGAGCAAATTGCCACGTGACTGCTATATAAATCGTTTCAATTGGATTAAAGATTGAAAAATATGAATAACTTCAATGTAATCTTCAAGAAGTACAGGTCACTTTTGAGCCTGAAATTTCATTTTACAATAATCAGTTATAAAGAGATCAGCTCTGAGCCGATTCCAACATTGAAAACACATTAGAACACACAGTATGTCATATTCCTGGTCAACTGACAAATAATTCAACTGCTTATTTGCAGCTGTGGAGTATTACACGTTATACAATGTATTCAATTCAATGGATGGAAAATTCTTGGGAACATATTGCTAATTTTCAAATTTGTGTTTCCTCCGTTTAATCATTTATCTGGAAAGTGATCCCAGTGCAGTACATCAAACACAGTATTTGCACTTTTGAAGGTAAAAACATAGAACATAGAACAGTACAGTACAGGCCCTTCAGCCCACAATGTTGTGCCAAACTTTTACCCTAAACCTAAGGTCTATCTAACCTCCACCCTTACCTTATACTATCATCCACATGCCTATCTAATAGCCGCTTAAATGCCCCTAATGAGGCCGACTCCACTACCCTCTGCTAATGCATTCCACTCTCTGAGTAAAGAACCTACATCTGACGTCTTCCCTATATCTAACTCCACTCACTGTAAAACTAAGCCCCCTCATAGTAGCTACTTCCACCCTAGGAAAATGTCTCTGGTTATCCACTCTATCTATACCTCTGATCATTTTGTACACCTCTATCAAGTCACCTCTCATCCTTCATCGTTCTAAAGAGAAAAGCCCTACCTCTCTCAACCATTCCTCGTAAGACCTTCCCTCCATTCCAGGCAACATCCTGGTAAATCTCCTCTGCACCTTTTCCAACGCTTCCACATCTTCCCTGTAATGAGGTGACCAGAAGCGGACACAATACTCCAGATGTGGCCAAACCAGGCTTTTGTACAGTTGGAGCATAACTTCACAGCTCTTGAATTCAATCCCTCTATTAATGAAAGCTAACACACCATACGCCTTCTTAACAATTCTATCCACCGGGGTAGCAGCTTTCAGGGAACTCTGGACATGAACCCCAAGATCCCTCTGCTCCTCCACACTGCCAATCTTTCCCTTAACCCTGTATTCTGCTTTCAAGTTTGTCCTTCCAAAATGAATCACCTCACACTTTTCAGGGTTAAACTCCATCTGCCACTTCTCAGCCCAGATCTGCATCCTATCAATGTCCCTTTGTCACCTAGAACAGCTCTCCGCACTATCCACAACTCGAACCACCTTCGTATCGTCCGTGAACTTTCTAATCCATCCTTCCACTCCTACATCCAAATCATTTACAAAAATAACAAATAGAAGAGGACCCAGAACAGATTCTTGTGGTACACCACTCGTAACTGAAAAAACACCTGACATTCTCCCACCCAAGATGGTAATGAGTGATCACTAAGCTGGAATTTCACTCGCTTATTACTTTCAAGCACTATATATAAATACCACCTGGAGGGTAGGGAAGGAGAGATAAAAACTTCCTGCAGTGTGATGTTGCAGTATTAGTTAATCTGGTGTGACTTACGCAGAAATTTGAAAACTAAACAAGTAAACAAATTGAATGTTCAAATAGGCTCATTCCAGTAATTTCATCAACTGCTTCAGAGTCAATTGTAGTACAGAAACTGGTCATTCCAGAATTAAATATTCCCCAAATGCAGGTAGGAATGCTGAATGGCCAATAATAACCTGTTTCCTCTATTTGCATGACATCATAACATGCTGGCCCTCAAGTTTAACATACATCCTGAACAGTGGAAAACAAAGTGGGGGATGGTATATCCCATTTTGAATATTATATATTGATCTGCCAGGTGATATTCTAACCCATATTTCTGGAATTCCACATCTCATTCTGCTCACAAGAAACTAAGATGCTAACAGTGGCACAGCAATAAAATTTTAATATGTATATGAATGATCTCCCAGTGAATCCAAGACAAACACATACTGAACTCATCTTCCTGTTTGACTTATAGAGCTCTATTCCTTTGTTGAGAACAATGCGAAGCAGAAAATTATGCCTACATCAGCTCAAATCTAGAAAAAGATTATGTATACAGTAACTTCTCAAACTACATGCTTAATTTAGATTTGGCTTATTTTTCAAATATTTGCTGTTCTAACATTCTTTTACATTATCATTGTCATAGATTGCCAGGTGACCTCATTAAAATACATTGGCTACCTTTTTCAAGTTAATCCATCGAAAAATATGATACACAGCTCATTATCTGTCTTAGAGACTGCTGAAACATTGGGGAAGATTTGTTGTTTTCTTACAATTTCATTTCAACAACGTTTCATATCCAAATATGTGTCACTTACCATCCACATACACACTGAAACAGGAGGTACCAGTTTCTTGTCACAAGGCTCAGTGACTGGTTCCAATGTCAGTAAAATAGTAAATTCAGTTCTGACCATTTTGTTTCTTCTTCCTTGGTTTTCTGAACTTTCCTCAATCTATGGTCAAGTGTTTGCTGCAGTCATTTTAAGCCAGTGCCTCTTGCTTTTCAAAAACATTTTACTCCATGAAAGGTCTCAGGTATTAAAGTGAGCAGTTGTTCTTCCAGCTTGCGTTGAGGTTCACTGGAACACCACAGCAAGCCAGAGACAGGCATGTTGGTCAGGGAACAGGGTGGTGCGTTAAAGTGGCAGGCAACAGGTAGTTCAGGGTCTTTTTTGCAAGTAGAACGTAGATGTTCTGCGAACTAATCATCCAGTCTACGCTTCGTTTCCCCAGTGTAGAGGTGACCACATTGTAGAATGCAGTAGACTAGATTCTGGGAAGTGCAGGTGAAGTGTTGTTTCACCTGGAAAGTAAGTTTGGGCCCTTGGATACTGGGGAAAAACCACACCTCATTTTCCATTTGGGGACCCTGCAGCCCTCTGGACTCAATTTCGAGTTCAATCATTTTTGGGCCTAAACTCTCCTATGTCCCAGCGCCCCCACCCCACACACCAGGCCTTGTTACCACATAGCCTGCCATTACACACCCGCTGTTGTTAGTCACTAATAATCCCCATTAACAACTATTCACCCTCCTGGCCTTATCATTATCAACGCTTTGTCTATCCAACTGCTCTTCTTTCTATTTGGGCTCTATCCTACTGTTTACTCTCTACCCCATCACATATAAATTGACATTTTCCCAGCCACCATCAGTTATGAGGAAGGGTCACCGGACCCAAAACATTAATTCTGATTTCTCTTCACAGATGCTGCCAGACCCGCTGAGCTTTTCCAGCAACTTTGTTCATTTATTTTTCTCTGAAAGCATCTCCGGCTTGTAAGAAGTTGAGAAAAAAAAACTTATTCACTTGGAAAATGTATCTTGATAAATCAATTCAAAAGTTAGAGCTCACAGCAACTGCTGCAGAAAAGGCAATTGGTTTTCTTCAAGTTCAAACTGACCATTTTTTTAAACTCAGAGAACAGGAAGCTTCTGCTGGGGAGAGCAACAACACACACCCTTCAGAGTCTCAGAGATAGTAAGCACTGCAGATGCTGGAGCCAGAGATAACACTGTGGAGATGGAGGAACACAGCAGGGCAGGCAGCATCAGAGGAGCAGGAAAGTTGACATTTCGGGTCGGGACGCATCTTCAGAAATAGGGAGGGGTAAGGGAACTCAGAAATAAATAGAGAAAGGAGAGGTGGGTCTGGGAAGGTAGGTGGGATGGTCATAGGTGAGTGCGGGTAGGCAGTGTTGGGGATTGGTCAGTGAGGTGAGAGGAGCGGAGAGGTGGGAGAGAAGATGGACAGTTAGTGTCAAGTCAAGGAGGCGGGGATGAGAGGGGGGGATTGGTCATGGAATGAGGCTGGGGGTGGGGAGATTTTGAAACTGGTGAATTCCACGTTTAGGCCATCAGGCTCTAGGCTCCCAGGCGGAATATGAGGTGCTGCTACTCCAGTTTGTGGGTGGCGTCATTATGATACTGGAGGAGGCCCAGGATGGACATGTCATCCAGGGAGTGGAAGGGGGAGTTAAAATGGTTCACGACCCCTTAGTCTATAGGAAGTGGGATGAGTTAAAGGAGAAGTTGTTAAGGGTTAGGACGAGTTTGGTTCAGCGGATGATGGTGTCAGTGGAGGGGTCTGGTTGGGCCTGCGGGAGAGGAAGAAGTGGAGGGCTTTTAGGCCATCTGCGAGGGGGATACAAGTATACAGGGATTGGATGTCCACAGTGAAGATGAGCTGTTGGGGGCCAGGGAATTGGAAGTCTTGGAGGAGGTGGAGGGCATGGGTGGTGTCCCAGACAAATGTGGGCAGTTCCTGGACCGGGGGGCAGAAAACAGAGTCAAGGTAAGCGGAGATAAGTTCAGTGGAGCAAGAGCAGGCAGAGACAATGGGTCAGCTGGGACAGTCATGTTTGCAGATTTTGGGAAGGAGATAGAAACGGGCAGTGCGAGGTTGGGGAACGATGAGGTTGGAGGCTGAGGGTGGAGGTCACCTGAGGTGATGAGATTATGAATGGTTTCACATCCTTTAACTCCTCCCACTTCCTACAGACTTAGGGGGTGGCCATGGGCACCTGCATGGCCCAAGCTATGCCTGCATCTTTGTAGGATGCGTGGTAGAACAGTCCCTCTTCTGCTGCTACACTGGCACTAAGCCCCACCTCTTCCTCCGCTACAGTGATGACTGTATCAGTACTGCCTCATGCTCCCATGAGGAGCTTGAACAGTTCATCAACTTTACTAACACCTTTCCTCCCAACCTCAAATTCACCTGGACCATCTCCGATACCTTCCTCTCCTTCCTGGACTTCTCTGTCTCCATCTCTGATGACCGCCTCCAAACAGACATCTATTTCAAGCCCATGGACTCCCACAGCTAGCTAGACTACATCTTTTCTCACCCACCTTCCTGCAAGAATGTAATCCCCTACTCCCAATTCCTCCGCCTCTGCTGCGTCTGCTCCCAAGATGGGGCATTCCACACCCGAACATCCCAGATGTCCTCCTATTTCAGGGACTGCAACTTCCCCCTCTGGTGATTGAAAATGCCCTCAATCGCATCTCTTGCACTTCTCACACCTCTGCCCTCCCCCTAGTCCTCACATATCACCCCACCAACCTTCGTATCCAACGTATCATTCTCTGCCACTTCCGCCACCTACAATCCGACCCCACAACTATCTGCCTTTAGTGGGGACTGCTCTCTCCACAACTCCCTAGTATGCTCCACACTCCCCACTAATCTCACCACCCCGGCACCTTTCCCTACAACCGCAAGGAGTGCTACACCTGCCCCTAGGCCTCTCCCATCCCCTTCATTCAAGACACTAAACAAACCTTCCACATGAGACAGAGGTTCACCTGCACATCTATCAACTTGATCTACTGCATCTGCTGCTCCAGATTTGGCCTCCTCTATGTGGGTGAAACCAAGTGGAGGCTTGGAGGCTGTTTTGTAGAGCATGTCTGCTCTGTTCACGACAAACGATAACACCTTCTGGTTGCAAACCATTTTAACTACCCCTCCCATTCCCTGGGTGAAATGTTCATCTTGGGCCTCCCCCAGTGTCACTATAATGCCACTTGCAAACTGGAGGAGGCAACACCTCATATTCCGCCTTGGGAGCCTACAGCCCGTTGGCCTAAATGCGAAATTCACCAGTTTCAAAATCTCCCAACCCCCAGGCTCATCCCTTGACTGACCCTCCCTCTCATCCCTGCCTCTTTGACCTGAAACAACCTGTCCGTCTTCTCTCCCACCTATCCACTCCTCCCACCTCACTGACCAATCCCCACCACTGCCTACCTGCACTGACCTATCACCATCTCACCTACTTTCCCCAGCCCAACCCCTCCTCTCTATTTATTTCTGAGCCTCCTTCCCCCTCGCCATTTCTGAAGAAGGGTCCCGATCCAAAATGTCAAACTTCCTGCTCTTCTGATGCTACCTAGCCTGCGGAATTCCTCCAGCTCCACACTGTGTTATCCCTTCAGAGTGAGTCTCTCTGTGACATTGGGTCTCTTTAACTTATCTCCAGTTCTGAACAGGTCCAAACTACTCAATTAGTTGAGAACCAATCAGCTTCATTTGAAAACAACTCCTCAGCTCCTGACTATCTAAATATTGCAGGAACTCACAGCCACAAGAAAGCAGTATTCACGATAAGTACTGCATTCCTTGCTGGGAAATTATACTTCCTGGTATATCCCTGGTTTTAGAAAAGTTTTATTTTCTCCTTGTAGTACACATATTTTAAAGACACAAATCAAAAATACTTGGTGGTTTCATGATTCCATCCTTAAAGAAATGAAACTCCATTTTTAATTATGAATATGTAATAGGCAACGACAAGTCTTATATCATTTATTTTTCTACCACTTCTATATCAACTTACACAGTCGTAGTAATCCCTAAATTTTTAACCAATTCTAATATTGAACATTCGGGGCAACACATCCACAATTACATTATCTTTTCCATTAAAAGGAACAATTTTACACAAAATGCTTGTAACAGTATAGTCCATCTAAACAATCTAACATTTCAATTTTAAACTTTTCAATGAAGGCTAGTAGATTATGGTCAACATAAACTAATGTTTCTTTATTTCCATGTCAAGTACGGGCTTCAAAATGCTGAAGAGTTGATGACAATCCCAAAGTCTCTTTTCCCTATGGCACAGGGCTTCTTCTGATACTGATTTACTTTCCTAGAGAAGTTCTCGACTAGCTTCTCTAATCATGACTCATCATTCTGCGACAAGACAACAACCACCCCCAAAGGACACTCAACTACCATTTGAAACATCTGGAAAGATCAGAAGCAGTGACACTGGTTAATTTTTTTTAAAGTGACCTCCAGCTTGTCAAATGCTGCTTGACAGTCTACTGAACACAACACCTGTGCTTATTATATTAACAAATTTGTTAAAAGTAAAACCATTGTGCGAAAGCATGCACAAATGTCCAGATTAATTCACACTCTCTGAAAAAGCTAATCACTTTTCATTTAGTGTTAGGAACAGGGAATTCTGAGCCTTCACTTTTACTGTCCTAAGCGGCATTTCTAATAGTCCATCTCATTGTGCCAAGCAAGTCACTCTTGTTTCTGCAAATTCACTTTTTGCTAAATTTATCAGACAACTGCAATTGCTTATACAGGTCTTCAACTTCTCTTACATGCTCTCTCCAAGTGTCAGGATAAACTGCAACTACAACTAATACACTATGCTGTTACAAACTCCAGCTATAACTTGATTCCTAAGCCTCTGCACTCTGGCTGAATGTTCTTTAACCCAAATAGTATCACATGACTTGGTCTAACCCATTTGGTGTAGCAAAAGGAGAGATCACTTCCACCTGTGACTGAAAACAAAAAATGCTGGAGATCACAGTTGATCAGACAGCATCTATGGAACAAGCTAACAGTTTGAGTTGTGATGACTCTTCATCAGAGTTATCCAGGCTCGAAACATTAGCTTGGTCTCTCTCCATGGATGCCGTCTGATCCGCTGTGATCTCCAGCTTTTGTTGTTTTAAATACAGATTCCAACATCTGCAGTAATTTTCTCCTACATTACTTTCACCCTTAATGTTAATGGCACTTTGCAAGTACCACTTCAAGAATTAGGCATTATGCATGCAATTTTCCAATCATACAATTAGGTACAAGTCTATTTTCACGACAATATTCACCTTTCTATAATCTATACAAAGGCAAATTGATCTACCCAGTTTAGGAACAAACATGAACAAACTCTTAAAAAAAACCCAAAAGAACTGCGGATGCTGTAAATCAGGAACAAAAACAAAGTTGCTGGAATAGCTCAGCAGGTCTGGCAGCATCTGTGAAGGAGAAAACAGTAAACGTTTCGGGTCCGTGACCCTTCTTCAGAACTAACTCTTAATTGTTTTGACTAAGTTCAGTCAAGTGATCGTATGGAATGTATTGAATTTGTTACCACCTGAGCTTGTTTTTCAGGGCCCACTCAACATGGAAGTTGTTTTATGGGTCCTGTCCCTCCTATGTCTATATGTTTTATCTCATAAAAGATCCGCCCATTGTCCATTCTTGAAATATGAAAACACAGTGTCTAACTTTCCAGGAATATGGATAGGTCATCCAACATTGAGTAATCACCTTCCACATTGAAGATCTCCCGAATCAATTTTAACGGACCTCTAATGTTATGACCAAAAGCCAATTCAAAGGGCTAAGTCTGGCACATTCAGTTGAGGCATCACTGGTAGCAAATAATAGGAAAGCTAATACTTTGTCCCATTCCTGTGGATATTCATGACAGAATGCCTTAATCATTGTTTTGAGCATCTGATGACAAACTTTCCTTTGTTGATGGATGATACAAAGTTGACTTTAATTGTTTAATTTCCAAACTGCTATTAATTCCTTGGAAAACTTTAGATGTGAAGTTAGAACTCTGATCAGACTGTACCTCAGTTGGCAGTCCATAAGAAGCCAAACACTGCGTTAAATTTTCTGCTACTGCCCTACTTATATTCACTCTTAAGGAACAGCCTCTGCATCTTGAGTTGTCATGACCATAATTGTGACATATACATTGGGATTGTATAAGCTCTGGAATTAGTCAGGAAAGGGGCTCAACAGAAAAGGGGGGCGGAGACCGAAATTTCAAGGGAACATATAAGGGAACCGGAAATGTGGAGAGAAATGTGTGCATCATAGGCGATTCTGCAAATCGCTCACACTAAAGCAACGAGCATCGCTGAATTATCATAAAGGTTCAAAATTAGTCAATTAACTCTATTCGGATATAAACAACACGAGAAGTTAATTTTCACAAATTGTCAGTCACAAGCTGTTTATACTCAGTATACTATGAGGTCAGGCTCAGACTAAAAATGTGCCTGCATTTTGAGAATACAGTTGCATTGTATTTTGGAGGCTCAAGAAATCTTGGTGTGGTAAGGTTGCAATCTGAAATACTTTGGGCCAAATTCCTTCAAGTGGAGGCACCAGTGTTGTTTTGGGGTTGACAAAGTCAGAAGTCACACGATACCAGGTTATAGTCCAACAGATTTATTTGAAATCACACAAGCTTTGGGAGCCCAGGAAGGTTGTGTGATTTCAAATAGACCTGTTGGACTATAACCTGGTGTCATGTGACTTCAGCCAAATTCCTTTATGAGTAATGAGATTGAATCTCCACCTCAGAAATACAGCGGATGTATTAGGACAGAGTAGCTAAGTTTCATACCAGATACATAACTTCAAATTTGTTGAGGGGGCGAAAGCTTGTTTTTTTTTCTGTCTGTGTCTTTCAGTGGTGACCATTTAAATTGAACTTAATCTTTTCATGTGAACCACCATTGTGTCTGTTAATGTATGCTTCATTTTATGTTGGCTTTGGGTTTGACTGTTACAATAAAAGCTTTAAAATGTAAAATCTTATCCAATAATTCCATTTATTTGAATCCTTTTTTTCCTAGGCTATAATCCAAAGATCCAATGACAGTTGGAGATTTTATATTTAATTCAATAGATCTGGAATTAATACAAATTCAGAATGAGTAATAGTGACCATGCAACACTAGAATGTTGCCGAAGCCCACCTCATTCATCTCTGTCCTTTAGGGGAAGAAGTCTGGCATCCTTACCAGTCTGGCCTACATGTGACTTCAGACCCACTGCTGACCATAAACTGCCCTGTGAAATAGCTTAGCAACACAATCAGCTCTTTAGGCAATAAATGCTGACCTGCCTAAATGTTCAATCCTATGTGCAAATTGAAATGAAATTAAATGGATAGGCTTGGTGAGAGAGGCCATAAATACGGTTTGTGCGAAAACCAGGCACAAGCAAATAGTTTGTCAAATCTGCTTCTTTATCCATCTGGGTGCCACTGGCTCACGCTGTTGTTGGTGTTGGACAGCTACTGGCAACATCAAATGTAACTCAGTTGGTAAGTTTTCTAAAACCACTGGAAAATCCTGTCAACCAAACAGAACTTGAGGGAGCGCTAGCGTTCTTGTGTCTGCCAAATGGTCTCAGTTGGTATGTTTCATGGTCAAGGCTTGTGGTTCCTTTAACATCTAAACCATCAACAATGATTTCCTTAAACACTCATTTGCCAACTTTTCAAGGATAATTCTTGTGACTTGACCTTATGAATGCCAAATGTAAAATGTCTACGTAATATTTTTAACCAATACTCAAACACCCAAATGCTGACACGAATCTGATCTGTCTTTATCTTTCCATTCTCATGCAAATCGAATTCTAGTCTTCAAACTGTTAATATATGCTTACAGCGAAAAAAGTGGAGAATCTGGTTTTGTTTAGAACTTCTGAGACAAATTCATCCTTCCTCAGTCAGGAATAATCTTTGCAACATTCTATCCGCAACACACAGTGATGTGTTGCAATCACTCGCCAATGTTCTCCGAAGTGTTTTTGCATGTATGTCGTGTCTGTATCTACGGCAAAGTGGCCAACAGATCTACAGGGTGTAGAGCTGGATGAATACAGCAGGCCAAGCAGCATCAGAGGAGCAGGAAGGCTGACGTTTCGGGTCTAGACCCTTCTTCAGAAAACTGCAGTTCCTACTATTTCTGAAACGGATCTACAATACTGGGCAAGTTCTTGCGCCTCATTCTAAAATCGAGCGGTTCTGTCTCTATCACAACTCCGCATTGAGCAGTTGAAGGGACTTTCCGATCTGTAAGCCGGAAGTCGGTCAATAATAAAGTTTCGTTTCTTCACCATTACATCAGAACATCAGTTGATCTCCTCGCCCGGGGATTGGATATGCTGCTTCCTTCTCCCTCTGTTGTGGGAAAAGAACCTTCCAACTCCATTTTGAACAGTTGATCCCCTTCAGTCAAGTCCAGTTGTGATCACGTTCTGCATTCTGGTCTTAGTCTCGCTGTCCTTCGAACCCAGCAATGCAGAATGGGCCACCAGTACATCAGAAAGGTATCAGGTATGTGGACAATGTGTGGTAACGTTGGCCAGCAAATCGTTACAATGATCAGCGAGTAAATTGTAATTTACAATGCTGTCACTTAGATATGTTGACATATAATGTGTTGAATTATATTGCTGATTAATGTAAGGGGTCTCGATTGTGGGAATGGGACGTATATATCTTTGGGTGGGCACTGAGTGCAGATATCAAGTCTTAAAACGTTTGTTCTCATAGGACTTGTATTTATAGTTCAGTAAAGCTAGACCTTTTTAAATTTAGATTAACATCTCAACCTAACGGGTACTGAGTTGTACATTGATTCATTGGTGTAGTTGAATAATGTTGAATTCGGGGCGGCATGGTGGCTCAGTGGTTAGCACTGCTGCCTCACAGCACCAGGGACCCGGGTTTGATTCCAGCCTCGGGCATCTGTCTGTGTGGAGTTTGCACATTCTCCCCGTGTCTATATGGGTTTCCTCCCACAGTCCAAAGATGTGCAGGTTAGGTGGATTGGCCATGCTAAATTGCCCATAGTGTTCAGGGAGGTGTAGGTTGGGGGGGATCTGGGTGGGATGCTCTGAGGTTCGGTGTGGACTTGTTGGGCCGGAGGGCCTGTTTCCACACTGGAGGGATTCTATGTTGTGGTTTTATTGTAATACTGAGATGCAGAAAAATGTTAGTTTTAATTCTCCTTTGCTAACGGGTGAAGCCTATAGTTTCTGGCTACCAGGTAGAGGATAATGCACAGGGGCATGTTGAACATGAGATTATTATATATCTTGAATTAGATGGTTTTTCTGTTGGGCAGATTGGCCATGATCAATTGATTCTGCGCATACAGAGGACCAGTGGTTTTCCAACTATTAATTTGCAGTTGACATCAACTTTGCTTCAACTTTGCTGCCTGATTTCTACATTCATTGTGTCACTTAGAGTCTAAAAACCCAGTGATCTCAGCATTGACTATACTAGGCATGCCAATTCCTGAGTGTCATAAAAGCCGTGACAAGCTCATAAAGTCAAAAAATTTGTTATGTATATCATGCATTGCTTTTATTTACAAATGTAAGCCAATATTTGGTTGACTGTTGGTCGATAAGCTCATTAAAGGCTTATTGAATCTCTAACAGTTTGAAAATGATTTTTAAAATGATTAAATTCTTCCGTGTTAGAACTACACTAGCATCTCTGCTTTGGAGGAATTATTGAATGAGGCAGGTTTCTGGAAGAAATTGTATTTTGACAGGTCTATCGTGAAAAATGGCCTAATCCTCGATTTGATATATTTTAGCGCAGACAGCAATTCGCAAAACCACTCACTATAGGCTAAAGGCCAGACAGCTTTCTCAGTTATTACCAAAGATATGAATGGAAATAAGATACCTGTTCCATCTCTAAACCATCTGACAATATCATGCACACAATTTAAACAAACATTTTTTGTACTACCTCACTTTAATTAATTCCACTCTAGCCTGTTTTAATTCCTCCCTCATCCTTCATAACACAGGAAGAAAAGGATTTCCTTCTCAGAGGTGATGCTGTACCTATGTATATTTAGTGACAGTGTTTCTAGGTCAGGTTTAAGGTGGTATTTGGGGTAAATTGCCTGGAGTGTTAGGTTTGATCCTCCTGGCTTTCATTTCCATGGAGTGGGGCAGATGTGAGAAAATCATACTGCAGACTAATAGTGCCAGAAAAGATGTATCACTGCAATTGGCAGTAATGCCTAATTCTGTTGCTTCAGTATCCCAACAGTAACTGCATACAGACAGTAAAATGATGGAAAAAGTAGCCAATGACTTTCTACAAAATAAAGTTGCTCTGCTTTAATCTTTTAAATCATCTCTTGTATTTATTTCTCATGCTTGAAAAGAAATGGTGGACTTAGTACGCCATGAAGAAGCAGAGGTGCAATACTTTGTCCAAAGTGCAAACCGGTTTTTGAAGATTATTCGATCATTCATTGCAAAGTCTGTGCGAGAGGAAAAGCTCACCCAAAAGAAAGGAAGAGCGTACTTCAAAGAGGTATTGTTTTCACTTGTTCATTAAAGATACATAAAATGTGGATTGGCAATTTCCCTCTTTTCAAACATTTTGAATGGATATACAGGTTGCGTTCCTGCTACCAGCTGCCTGGTTGCATGGCATTATTTGAGCCAGAAAATAGGGGTAGGGACCCATTACATCAGAGCCCCTCTCACTTTCGTGTTTCTCAAACCATCAGTTGTGGCACACCTCCCTCTTCCTGAAAGGCAAACATGACAAAAGCTGAATCCTCAGTCTCTTTAGCCACTGAGAACATCTCTTCACCCTGCAGTCAGCAGCACCCTGTTCTTCATAATCCACCCGAGTTGCTCCTGCCTCCTAATGCTCTAGATTTGACTCACATCTGGTTAATGATAATGTTCAAATAATCTAACCAGCTTACTTAATTCGGCTATTGCTATACCAGCTGCTGATTTCTAAAGGTTTCTGCTTTTTTTTCACAATTCAGTTTAATTTTAATACCTTTATGTCGTAAGTAATGTTTTTCATTCTTAATGTCTGAACATTGTATATTAAAATACTTGTTTTTAATCTTGCAGGCATTGCATACAATATTATTTTGTGGGCGCATTAATATTCCTGTTATTAATCCGGAAGAAATGATCGATCATCGTGAAATTCAGTTATTATCTGAAAAGTATCCTGATGTCTTTCAGAAATACAACACCCATCTCCCAAAACGTCCTCCTTATGCAGTGCTACTTGACGCAGTAAGTTCAAGGATTTCATTGAGGGATGCAGTTAGAGAACAGAAATGAACTATATAATCAATTGGTTTGGAGACACTTATTTAATCCTTGCTCACCTCACACTCTGAATATTCTTATGCAAGCTTACAGCAGGCCAGACTTGACTCAGTTCCAGGTTTACAGCTGGAAGTGCACCAGAATCTTATTTCAGCAGCCAATGATATAAGACAGAAAACAAGCCCAGTTTACTTGGTTAGGGGTCAGTTAGCACAATTTCCTGGATGGCTGGTTTATGATACAGAGCAATGCCAACAATCATGAGTTCAATTCTTGCACAATCTCAGGTTGCCATGAAGGAATCTCCTTCTTAACTTCTCCCCTCACCTGAAGTATGAGAACCCTGAAATTGAACATGACCAATCGTGTCTCTGTAATGAGAGAGCAGCCGTATCGTCTGGTAGGTCTATGGGCGCTGGAGTTGCAATTTAGTACCAGACCATCTGTACTTCTTGTCCTGCTCTATTTAAATGGCTTAGATGGTGTTAGGAGGGATGGGTGAGCAGCCTGTCCCAGAGCACAACATGTCAGCCTGGGGAAAATCCAGTAGCCAGTTGTTAAATTTAAATATTACCACAATCTGAACAATGCAGCCTTATTAAAGACCGTAAGCTTGAAGCTACCTCATACCCAGGGTGTGTTAACCAGTGATTAACCAACCCTTTGTACATAAACCAGAATAAAACAGAAATAGGAAACAAACACAGACAATGCTGGAGAAACTCAGCAGGTCTGACTGCATCTGTGAGGAGAGAAACAAGGTTAATGTTTCAAGTCCAACATTACACTTCTTCAGAACTCAGAAACCAGAACAGGGTTGGGCTACATACATTGCAGTAGCAACTATTGGCCCCTCCAATATGACTATCTCCTGCCCATTGTGGCTAGAAGGAGTGGTTAAAATTCCACCTGTTTTGTTCCTCATTTGTGGTGAAGGTTCATGACGTATTACTAATATTAGGAAATTTGGGTGGAATTGTCCCCAGCTTTGAATGAAACAGGCAACGGCGAGACAGTTGGAAAAAATACGGTGAGAATGGAAAAATGATTCTTGCTGTTGAGAAAAATAGTCTGCATTTCCACCCATGGTTTCAGTGGCTAAATGAAAATGTAGAGTGAGCAGCAAGTTAATTGCATGCACTAACACCTCAATAATGCCTAATCTCAATCTGTATTCTGTGCAATTTGTCATTTTCCCAGGCAGCAGGGAGAAACCTGATGGTGCTAATTCATGACATAAACGTGAGAGCCCGGCAGCTGCTGCCATCTTCTGTGAGAATCCATCTCGGGCAGCATTTCCCAAAATTTCAGTGCGTGCTTAAGGGCAATGACCAACTACAGCCTTCATCTGCAGAGATTGGCATTAGCAATGCACTTTAGCAGTTTCCAGAACAGTCAAGGCAGAAGAAAATGAACCCTGAGTGATTTAGAAATTAATAAGCATTCCAGAAACAGAAAAATGTAAGGTGCCGGGGGATATAATTTCAGAAGGCACATGATCACACAAGTTTAAGGATTATTTGTAGGAAATAAATGAACTCTATTAGCAGTTTGTTTAACAGTTTCATGAAGTGACATCATCTAAAGAATTAGCATCATGTAAATGTAGAAGGTTGCTGAAAAGAAACCATTTACAGCCATGCAAACAGAACAATGAACTTTAAAGTAGTAACAGAGTGACTCTTACTGAGCTGTGCATATCCGTGAGGCTGTTATCGATGTGAAAAGCATTGAGTCTATTGATGATATTTCTAATAAGACCATTTCAAATCATTCTTATATTGTGTTAAATTGTTTGTTTCATTTCCCCTCTCATGCATAATGAACTTTGATGTTCTTTTGTTAAAAATTGCATCAGCAGCCTTTTGGGAATATTTTCAGTGGCTGACCATCACAGTAACAAATCAGCAAAATATAAAACTCACGGCCCATCAAGCCAGGTTTCACACTGGTAAAGGACTTGTCCAGTTTTAACACCAACTGGGATCATAATATATTCCTGCTTGTGGACTTTGGTCTGTACAACCCTTGTTCTATGTCTGTCTACAGGTGACTATACCTCAAAAGTAATCTGTTGATCTTGAAGGGCTTTAGATTGTCGTAATGTTATGAATGATGCTATATAAATGCATCTTGTTTATTTCTTTAATAATTGGTATACGTTTGTTTTTCAGGTTGTTAAAATCATAGGAACAAATATTAATGAAGTTTTGAAATGTCTAACAGACCTAAATCATCAGATGCTTGTGGAATTTACTGGCACCAGTTACAAAAAGTTGGGAAACATCTTTACATCGGAAGTTATCAGCTGTTGCTGCCTTTGGGATGTTACTCCCAGAGAAAAAATAGACAATTATTTTGGTACTTCATTGTCACTTAGAGGAAGGCAGCAGAAAGAAATTATGATTGATATCTTGTGCTGTCAAACCTGGCATGAATACATTCGCCTGGCTGTATGTATCGGCAAAACATTTAATGAAATACCATTTCGGTTTCCTCCTGAATTTCAATGTGAAGCTGTTAGATTAAAGCTTCCTGCTGTAGATAGAACAGCAGGCAGTCAGCATGATCTCCCCTCAGGGGTTCAGCCATACAACTCTCATGAAAGTTCATCTTATAAAAGTTGCTCTGATATGATATATATCAATAATAATCCATATTTTGAATTTGGCATCTGTCCTGAGTGTGAATCTCTAAGCCAGCTTCTGTACGCTAACCAGCAGGTTGTTGAGAAATTAGAATGCTTAGACACATGCATTTTAATGTATTTCACAGAGGTGACTAATTCAAATTATGAAAGACTTAAAAAAAATCTCAAATTATTAGGATTTAAAGTGGGATATCATTTGGAGTTTTATGATCCAAATGAATAGAGATTACTACACTGGAGAGATTCCAATATTGAAGTCAAATTATACCAATGTGTTTGTCATAAAGCTGTAAATGACTAATCAAGCTGATGTATATAGCTGTGGAGTTTTACACTTTCATCTGTAAGATACGATGTATTGGACAGTAAATTGGAGACGGACTTTAAAGATGAGTTTGAGTCCCATGTTTGACAGCACAAATTATTTCCTTTCCTATGGCCAAGTGCATCAAAGTATGGCTGCTCAGATATGCATTGCACATCCTGCAGGCAGGCAATTTGGTAATTGACCAAACCTTAATTTTAAAAGATGTAAACATTGAGCACAGATTAAATTTTGTTTTTAAAACTGTCAATAAATTTCTCGCCTGGAATTGTGAGGTGTTACACAATGTATGCATAAAATCTGTTTTTATCTTTTAAGTGAAATGTAAGAATTATGAATGTTAGCTTCTTTAAAAATGACACAGAACAATTTGTATAAAACAATTTGTTCAGACTTCAGATGTATCACAGCTTTAAGATCTATCATGGTTTTGTTTTCACACTGATCTGTGAAACTTTGTGGAATTAAATCATATCAGCTTTATATTCAGATGTGTCTCTGTCATTGGTCAATTCTTTTCCATTCAGCAAAGAGTTTAACCCATGCTATTAGCGTTTTACAGCTATCAAAACATTTTCAGTTTGCAGGAGTAT